>JADDOH010000161.1:0-73677 GCA_016648135.1 Agrypnia vestita | reverse complement strand
CAAATACCGAAACAAATTGCTTTGGAAATTATATCTCAGATACCGTAAAAACGCGCGAAACAAACGAAACCAGAGTGGCCTATCGGTTGAAATCCCTTCAAAAAACCCTCGAGTTAACGCTTCAACACCTACTTACAAACTTTTTTCATCGGAAATTCCTTCTCGAAGCTTCCCCCTCCACCAAAGATCTCATTGGTTAATTTCTATCATGTTTTCAAATCAGGCCTATCACGAGCCAACACCTATTTACGCGTCTATCTACCATGGGTGTAGTGAAACTTTTCTCCAATTCGAATAATATTATTATTTTTTTGAATCGACGTCCTTGTCGTCAGTGGCGCAGTCGTGACTCTCACAACACAAGTAATAAATTAATCTTAATAATTAATAGTTCTTTTGGAGATATTCGATATAATTATTATTTTATTTCTTATTTCTTGTAATATGTTGGCAGGTTAAATTCATCACAAATGTCCTAGGCATAGTAAACAAAATAGCGGTCAAAACTGTAGTGTTTCTATGTTCACACGTTTTAGCTCAAAACGAATACTATAATTTTCACATTTATAATACAAGACGCGAATTTCTAAACGAAACATTTTCAAATAGTTCTAATTGAACACTACATGTTTCATATTTATTAAATGAAGGCGCGAATTCTAAACGAAACACTAACATTGTTTACAAACGGGACCCTTTATTTAAATATGCTTAAAATGAAACGCGAATTCCCGAACGATAGCATTTTATATAACTAAATGTAACGAAATCTTATATAGTTTATAAATAAGAAGACCCGGCCCCAGGCGGTTTTTATATATTTTCAATATAACGAGGCCCTACAACATCTTTATAAGTATAATACAACCCCGGTCTATCGAAACAATGTACTAGAAGTTTTTATATGTTTGAATACATGATATACGTTTTTTTTTTTTTTATACGCGTTTTTATACGCGAGATTAACGTTTTCGTACAATACAAAGTAACCCAAATTATACAACCGCGAAGTTTACATCACTCCTAAAGTATAACCAGAACTAATTGAAACATTTTTTCATAGTTTAAGTCCGCGAGGCAAATATCTTTCATAAAATATAAAATAACCCGAATCAAATTAAACATATTTTTACCTTATAGACTTTCCCCAACGCGCGTAATAATCCCGGCCACATGAAACGTTTTTATATGTTTAATAGCGCGGGACCTATGTTTTCCTATATAATATAAGATAACCCGGGCCGAACGGAAGCAATTTTATATACTTTATAAAATAGTGAAACTTGTACTTCTGTAAAACCGTAAATAAACCCCGACCCCCACGAGATTATTTTATATAATTTTTTAGAATAATGAAATTTCATACATCTGTAAAATTGTAAATAAGTCCCGATTCTCACGAGATTATTTTATATAATTTTCTAGAATAATGGAATTTGTACACCTGTGAAATTGTAAATAAACCCCGATTCTCACGGAATTACTCTATATAATTTTAAATGAAATGAAAATCTAGATTATGATGGGCTGAACCTGATACCCCGCGAGATCAGCTATATATTTTTCACTAGACGTATTTTTAATCCCAGAATTTATTCGCTATAATTTTAACGGACTCTTACTATTAAACATAAACAAGAAAAATTATTAAAATAAACTAAATATTCTTTCAATAACTAAAATAAATCCGGTCTAATCGAAACATTTCATATAACGAAATATTATATGCCTTACAAATGTAAAAATTAAAATGTGACCTCGCGTATTTAGCAAAAGATAGGTAATTTTATAAGACTTATTTAAAATCGAATCTGTTAGTAACAACCCTTTTATCTTTTAACAATTTCCCGCGTGTTTAGCATAAAATAGGTATCTTTATAACGCACAGCTAGTTTCCGGAGATCCGCCAATACTATTCCTGTATACTTAGTAAAACGAAAATTAACTAAATTTGAACCCTAGCGGTTCCTGAAATTCTGCGAGTATTATTCTGTGAACCTAGTAAGACGATAAAAATAATTAACTTTATAGAACGTAGTGATTCCCGAAGTTCTGATATGCCAAATTAATTTCCTTTATAAAATAAAATCAAACCCGTACTCTGAGTTAAAACCCTTTTAACAGGACCTCGCGTATTTAGCATAAGATAGGTATTTTTATAAGACTTATTAACAATTTCCCGCGTGTTTAGCATAAAATAGGTATCTTTATAGCGCACAGCTAGTTTCCGGAGATCTGCAAATATCAGTTCTATATATGTCGGACTAATCAACTTAATAAAGCGCAGTAATTTCTGAAGTTCTAATATGCCAAATTAATTACCCTTTATAAAATAAAATCAAACCCGTACCCCCCTTTTCTTTTATCGTGAGCAATCAACAATGTCGAAGAGTATAATTACCCGTGCACCACTTTCACTTGAAGCTAAACTATAATTTTCAAACACTGGGACACTCTAAGTCGACGGTAATTATCACTCACGGTAATTATCACTCAAAAAAACAACCGACGCGGATTTCGCACCCCCGTAGATCTCCACACCAACTGCCTGAATTCTGACTCCGCGTTACCTCTAATACCCCTCCCAGCAGCCAAAGGTCCTAAGTCGTGTGTTTCCAGGATTTTCAATATCCTACTTTCCTTGATACCCAAATCTTTGTCCCTTAGATTCAGTTTGGCAAAGAAAAAACACATTCCCTCTTGGACCTGTCAGTTTAACTCCACCTTCTGTTGTGGTCCCTGTCTCTGTTTTGGGGCGGACTCGGTGGCTTCGGACGATTTAAATTCGCTTCACAAGCGCGATAATTAATTTTTAATATTTAATTTCTAAGTTCAGTCCATATTGTCGTTTGATCAACCGTAACCACAATCTATCGGGTACTCCCCTAATCATAGTTGATGT
This sequence comes from Agrypnia vestita, assembly GCA_016648135.1. Lineage (NCBI taxonomy): Eukaryota > Metazoa > Arthropoda > Insecta > Trichoptera > Phryganeidae > Agrypnia > Agrypnia vestita. The sequence goes on along the minus strand of JADDOH010000161.1, from coordinate 70,775 downwards.
TTCTTCATTATCTACCATTATCATGTCCCGTTCCCTCGTATTTTCACTCGTCTTTATCGGAAATTTAACGATCCTTGGCTGCTATATCATTGTATCAATTTCCCTACACTCACCATGTACACACTGCATACCTAGATATAACAATCGTTCAAAGGTACTATACCTAATTTTAAATTAATTTTGGGCGATCTTTTCTCGTGGATCACCCAATGAATCCTGTCTTATGCCCGCGGCTCCCCGCGCACAGGGACGTATTAGGTCCCTCCGTTGCGGAATTTAAACATAATTTGTAACCATTTATTATTATTTTTATTGGCAGTAAGATTGATCCACAAAATAACTATGTTACATAGACAGTGAATATTCTCGAACAATATAATACTGGAAGAGTACTATTCGCTATAACACAATAAACTATTAATGTAAGTTAAAGTAAATTTTTAAATTCAGTGGAAAATTTTTAAGATCGTTTTGCTTTTAATTTTTCCCAAAACAAAAAAATAAATAAATAAATAAACACACAAATACACACTCACACAAACCCACTATTGGACATGTTTTTCTTATTCTTTTATCGATTGTATGTATGTGTTTTCGCGTAATTGGCCCAAAACTCTGTACATCAATTATTGTTTTTTCTTCAAAGATTGATTAATTATATGGCTGTAAGAAACCCAATAAATGAAAATAAATAAAATAAATAAGTAAATAAACCTCCAGTGCCGCAAGCAAGGCGTCGGATTAATTCAGTGCTTATTTATTGCCAAGGTACTGGACGCCTCCGCTGATAACTATATACCACTCACCATGTTCTTAGAGGTGTGTTGAAAGATTGCTAGTATCTGTCGAATCGGTCTCAAGTAATTGTCTGTATTTGTACGTATATCATTATTACATGCTCTTGCTATATCCGTTCCACTTCATATCATCGTTCCTCCCGTCTTTGAATTTCTATCACACTATGTTCTCCTATGTTTTTGGTATTTATATACTTGCTTCTTCGCGTTATATTACATTTACTCCCAATTATATTTGTTTCATCTATCCATCCATCTATAGGATCCCCATACGCTTTTTCCTTTTATTACATGTGTATATGGGCCGCAAATTCATATTGTTTTATTTACAATATTCTTATCTGGATACACTTGTTCTAATTATGTTCTGTGGGTTATTACTACCAAACCCGGTGAAATCTGAGCTAGAATAGCCAATCGTATACACGTTACCCGTCCTGTTGAAACTACGCTAATGGCGGACAGGTTTGTAGTGATTACATAGTTAATATATTGTATCTATATTTGAGTATTTTCTTTTCTTGTTGTGCCATTAATATGCTTACACGTTATCGTTATCCCTTTTCTGACTATATATACCGTCATTGCGCAATTACCTATCTGTTGTAAAAGCCTGAAGAGCGTTAGTCTACAGATAAATATAATAGAATTATAGTTAACTTTTCTATCCGCCTACGTTATTCGACTCCCGCGAAACGAAAATGAATCATTATTCGCTTCTCGATAGAGCGTCAGTCTACAGATAAATATAATGGAATTATAGTTAACTTTCCTATCTGCCTACGTTATCCGACTCCCGCGAAACGAAAATGAATCATTATTCGCTTCTCGACAGAGCGTCAGTCTACAGATAAATATAATGGAATTATAGTTAACTTTCCTATCTGCCTACGTTATCCGACTCCCGCGAAACGAAAATAAATCATTATTTGCTCGGTTAAGGTCACCCCTCTGGTACATCGTATACGTTTAATCTGAGCTTCGCGGCCAATTATTTATGGGGCGCTTTCCTCTCGCGATTCCCTAATTAGGACCCGCCTTCCTTACTTTTGCTTAAATCTCCCATCTCTCTTGCGCGGCAATCCACTTAAGAAGGCGATTAATGACATTTAAACGGTTTCAAAAACCCAGCAAAAAAGCCCATAATTCAGAAACCTCGTGGAACTGTCAATATCATCGTCACCTTAGAGTAGACGTTAATCGGTTTTTTAACGGCTCAAACGCAATAACCGCGACCCAAATCTACGAAAACCGTGTTCAGTATTTTTTATGGGAAGCACATGTGGACCGCTCGGACCGCATCGATCGTCAACCATTTGTACCAAACGCGGCTTTACCACAAGATTAATATGATTTATAAGAATTGAATAGTAACTGCCCGTAACCTATATCCGATCAATCGCTACTAACTCCCTCCCAATACTAGCGTTTCATCATTCCCAAATTTTTGTAGCTTCAATACTCCGCCAGGTGGGTTTAGCTCAATTTTTCCCGCGTAGCATTTAAATCATCTTAGAGTTCAAAATAAAAATAATAAAATTAAAAAAAATCTATAGAAACAGGTGATTCATCACAAGCTCGTCGCGCATCTCTTTCATTTCATCGACCTACAAAGCTTTTCTAAAAAAGTATTCTACAGTATATTTAAAACTATGATTTCAATTATTGCCAAATGTATGATAATGTAAGTACTTAAAAATAAAGTAGTCTTGCAGAAGGTCAAATCTATTGAAAAACATACAAATTGATGTTTAAAATTTTTTATATTCATATGCCTATATTTTCGTTTATTTTTGACTGTTGTTGTTCCGATTAATTTTGGGGAGAGAAAAAAATTTTGTGATCTAATTTTGTTAATTTTTTCGAAAGGAGAGGGATCTAGTTTGACTTGATGGATTTGATTATACACATTTGATGTGACACATTTATCTCCAAATTCATGGCGTATATTAAATTACTGTAAAAAACATGCGCGTAATTATGCCCCCTTTGTGAAAATAGACATCTGGTCAGCGCTCACACACTTTTTTGTGGATTCAAAAATTAATTTTGTTTTTTATAATAAGTAAATAATATTTTTAGACAAGAACTACGAATCGCGATATTCTTAACAATACAATCTGTGTTGTTGATTGTGTCTTACTTTACATATTCACTCACTACTCGTGAATCAACTATCCGTTCACAAAAAAATATTGAAATAAAAAATTCCCTTTATTAACAGAAACAGTTAAAAACACATTAAATTATTTATTTGTAATCATTCAATAAAATAAGAGCATTTCATTTGATCTTTTACTAGATCAGATTCCATATCGAAGTGGGTATATATAATAAATTACATTTCTTGTATCATATAGATAAATTATTTACAGCAAAACATAATTACATTATATAATGCAAATGATCATAATTAGTAGAAAATAGAATATGAACTATCTTGCAACCATTTAATTTCTACTACTTTCTTCTTACATCTCTCGCCTCATCCACACTCATACATCTTATTCGAGAAATGTCGAAGCTCTTAATAGGACTATCTTCTGATATTCTGCTATGTTGGTCATGCTGAATATTCCCTTCATTTTTAACCATTCTTCCCTCATTCATTCGCTCAGTATGCAAAAACCACTTAAGTGATCCTTTTTTAATACTATTTATTCATTATTAAAATTAGAATCGAAAGTAAAAATTAATAGAAAAATAGTTTTTTCTCAGTCACGTAATTCTATTTCATATATCTTTTCTAGTATATAATGGTGATATAATTATAATTGTTTTAAGGATTGATGAGTTTACAATGTTCAACCAAGTAAAAAATAATTAGAAAGAAATACCGCTGAAAATAATAAATTAATAATATCAAATTCTACCAATGCAAGAAACACTACAACTCTAGAGCTTTTATACTTATAATACTAGTTCTAAAACTTACGGTAGAAGTTTCAATGTCCTAAATATGCTGACCAAAACATCTTCATCTCTTAGAATCTTAGAATCTCTTCTATCTAATAATTAGAATGAAGAGCTGCTCCGGTTTCTCCCTATCCACTTCAACCGCTGGCGAGTGTCCCTTTCAGAACATTTAGAGATATTTCCTATAATATAATGTACCAGTATATAGATGTTGCCGCTGTTAGCACGGGGATGACAAATTTTAACCCTAAATGGCAACTGGAAATAGCAGTTTATTTACGAAAATACTTTGCATCACAAAGAAACTTTGAACGCATACGACAAAGTGTACACACCCATATCCAAATCTAAGGACTGTTGTAGATATTGTCATTCCAGAAGCATTGAAAACAATTCCGAGAAATGAAAATGGGATTCTAGCAACAAAGTCTTTCACCGTACACTAATGTTTAGTACAGAAGAAAATCTTTGACATTTCCAACAACACTGGTTTGTCGATGGAACAATCAAAGTTTCAACTGAAATATCAAGTGTATCAAGGTATAATTCATAAATATACCAGATGATGAGAGAGATGCTCCTCTCAAAACTATAGTAGTAATAAAAAACTCATATTGTGTGTGTAAATAAAAACAGTTAAAATAAAAATTGTATTTTAAAATAAAACAATATACGTTTTTACGTTAAATACAGTGTTTTAGCTACTTATCTCAGGGCTAGACGATAAACGGGATGAAAATATTGTTATCTGTTTACCGCAATGGGGTTCTACTTAAATATTTTGGTAAATGATAAACTTAATTATTAAACTTTTATATATCAGAACTCTCTAGAATGTTCGCGTCCGAAAAATATCACTTGTAAAATCACTAGAACAATTATTCGTATCATTACTCGTAGAACGTAGTTATAACTTCCACTTATAAAGACTCCGTCACCCCCGCACCGGCGCATCCCGCCTCTAGTGTGGAAGAATTTCGTGCCGTTTCTACACTCTTCCCGATTAATCGAAAACCGTTATAAAAATTCTTTCTTCTTTATCATATCAATTTCAATCAAGAAAAAAGAACCTTCTGGTCGCTTCTTTATCATATCAATTTACCACAAACCCACTTTTTAGATGCTTTTTAAAAGCTTTCCGCTTTGCTATTCTCGCTTGCATTTACGTGCATAGTACCCCCGGGTATCTAAGTTCATTTTAGAGTTCAAATAAGCTATTGGCAGCGAGTAGTCAAAAACTGAAATAAAGATATTTGGCCATATTCTGAATTGAACAATATTGCTATTTTTGTACCTTCACAGTTATGTTTATGACGCCAATTTTGACGTTTCAAGTTTGTCAGGTTTAAAATTAATGAATTCAATCAATCAGAAAGCTCTAAAACATAAACAAACATTAAGTTATTCACAATTGTGACGGAAAAATTAAAATAAATATTTTGAATGCAGTCACCGAAGACTATCAATTAGAATGTACTAAATTCGGATTTTGTAGGAAAAGTATCTCTCCCTCGCAAAATCATGTTTCCAAGTTATTATTAAAAGTAAAAGCAGCAATATCATCCCCAACCAATGAACCCCCAAGGTTGTCGTGAACGTGAAAAATGGCCGCTTTTAGACTGAAACATCAGAGCAAAGACAGCAATATCCGATTATGTAAATAGCAAGAGCAGCAATGTCCACTTCCAATTGTTAGCAAACTCCATATTTAAAATTAAAAAATAATAATTAATAAAAAAATAAATAAAATTAAATTAAAATATTTCTTTAAACACGTATATAAAATGTGTAATAAATTTTAAAAATGAGAAGAAAATAGTTTTTAAAAAGATATTTCCAAGTAAGCTATGTATAGGTTTCCGAGATTCTAGAGAAAAGTATTTCTTATTTTTGTTTGTTTTTATCTTATAAACTTTTTTGTATTTATTTCTTATTTTTGTTTTTTCTTTTCTTTAATTTTTTTGTTACTTTTTTTTTGGTATTTATTTATTTTTTGTCGTATTTGTGTAAATTTCTTGTATTTATCTAATAAACCCTCTGTGGGATATTATTGCCTTTGCCTTTATACCCCTCAAATAACGAATGTTTCAGAAGTCACATTGAACAAAAAACAAAGGTATTGCATATCTCAGATACGTACTACCCTGAAATTTGTTTTTCTAAAAGTTCAGATAAAATGAAATGAAATCAGATAAAAAAAATATTGTGAAATGTGAATTACGTGAAAAATTATTTTTCAAAGGTGGGCGCGATTACGATATTGATACAGATTAAAGAATTCTGCTGATGATGGAGAGAAAGCGCCCAAGCTTTTGTTTGGAGAGTGAAGTAAAAATTTTATGTCCGAAAATATATTTATCACTTTTTAGTACATTTAAATATAAGCGTGGTTTTTAATTTTTTTTTTCATGTAATATAATTTTTTACTGTTCAGTCTTAATATTACCCAGCATACAAACTCACTTTGGTAGAAACTAGCGACATCTGGTGAGCTCATTAAGTAATTAATTCCCCATGTCAAACAATTGTTGATCATTATGGATTAATCGATTAATTTGTTAATCTGATAATTGTTATGCATTTTCATCGGAAATGCGACGTGAAGCGGGTGAAATATCGATTATAAGATTCCGTTCAGGCAAATAAATGGGTGAAGCTAATTATAAGCGCTGTAAAATAGATTTTTACCACAGAGTACAAAATTGTACACTGATGGACTAAACCCTATAGGCGAGGGGATTGGTACACAGCGGAAATATATCCCACTCGAAATATAATTAATTCTTATTACATCAGTATTAATTCTTGCATAATTAAATACATAGTAAACAAAAGGCATTTTTTAAAATAGGTGTTGATTTTTTTAAATTTCGTTCCAAATCGTGTCTCTTCAAGTAAAAGTCTTTTTGTAATAAAGCGCGACTTATAGTTTTTAAGAGTACTTAATTTGACCGTTTCATAATTGTTTTTTAAAATTAACTAGCTCGTCGAAATTTCCTAGAATGGAAAGAAACATATTGGAACCAGCCGTGAACCAGATCGAGTACCAAGAAATTTTCGTTAGTTCGTGTCTATATGGTTCATGTCTATATCTGTGACTTTTCGAAATATTTTAAGCTCTTTATTAAAAAGTTTCTATTATTATATATAAAACCCTGCTTTTCAAAAGAATTTACATAATTTATATAATAATTACCATCAAATCATTAAAACAGGGATTTACCTAATCAAACATACTCATCATAATTAAATTTTTGGGAATACAGAGGATATTTTATTGAATACAATAAATGAAGTTAAATTGAGTTTTACACAAGCTTTATTTTATTTATATAATTCAAAAACACCTAGCAACACTGAATTGAACCTTTGTAACAAAACAAACTTTATACAAACTCTTGACAGAGCTTCACATTAATTTCAATAGATGTCAACGCCAAGTTGGTTCTGTTTGTGGAAATAAATAAAACCTATCTACATATTTGTTGCAGGTAAATTTTAAAACATGACAATTTTTATTTTATTTAGGTAGAACAAAACTTTAATGGGTTACATCTACCGTTTATTTTTATTATTGACTAGCTGTGCCCGCGCGGCTTCGCGCTTTGATTTTTAGTACACTGTTTGGATTGTCATAGAATTTTCGCGAACCTTCTAGAACATTCTCCTTCCAGAACTTTCAAGAAATTTATTGAATGTACAGGAACCTTCTAGACACACCGATATATTCCGCCACTCAGTTTAGAGCCTTATAGAACTTTCGGGAATTTTCTAGAACCTTCTCCTTCCAGAACTTTCTAGAGCAGGTTTTTAGGAACCTTCTAGACTCACCGACACAGTCGGCGCGCCTATTTTGAAATAATCTGAAGCATTTGCGGCCTTCCCATAACAAAGCAATGCGTTAGAAAGCACATTTTCGTCACCCACTCCCACCCATGCATAGCCACCCCCACCAAACTTTCGAAGTAACACCAAGGACTATCAGCAGTCGGTGGTTGTGGCTGGTTGTGGAGAAAACTTGGCGGAAAGGGAAACACGGGTTTCTTTTTATATATATATATACTTCATTTTACTTTTAGTAGAAAAAACTGTGAATGATCCTTTTTTATTAAATTTTTAATCGAAAATATTCTTCATACTTCGGGTGAAATGTCGATAGTTAAAGATAAGCGACATCAAAGTTTGCACTTTTTTTAAGTTCCGGCTTATGGTTTTTAAAACTTCAGACTATCATAGAAGTAATTTATATCGAATATAAAAATTTAATTTGCTTTTATAAATATCATATGAAATAATTAAAAACTTGTAGAAATATGAATTTTCATTTTATTTGACATTGATATTTGACTGAAAGCGAATGATTTTTTAATATTCTATACAAGTTATTGTAGTGATTGATAGTCCAACGTTTAACAGAATATTGAAAAAATGCAAACTTTGATGTCGCTTATCTCCCTAACTGTCGACATTTCACCCATAAAGTTTTTAATATTTTCTATTCAAAATTGAATGAAGAAGACTCTCTCGAAGTTTTTGCTAATAGCTAATGTCTACATTGAAAATTTTGATTCCATTGACAAGTTGTACGTACTAATAAATGTGACGCAGGTAATGGATAGAACTTTTTGTAAAAATAAGGGGCAACTGTATTTTAAGTCTTTGTTTAAGTTGATCTTTGTACCCTGTAGTCAGAAAGCATTATTATTTGAAAGTATTCTTAGTAATTCAGAATATTTTGAATATGTTCAAAAATTTTAAGAACACAATACTAGATTTTATCCCCAAGGGGACATCATTAATCAAGATATATTATAGATGTCTCATAGAGACGAAGATATTTTTTATATGTGTAAAAATACAACTCGCATACAACTTATAAAAATACAACTTCCAAAAATTTTATAGATGGTGTAGTCTGTCATGGGTGGAATTCGTCAACATTATACTTTGTAAAGTGATCACTTAAGCCAGCCGTACGATAGATCGTAAGCCCTATGAACACCAAAAAAATACTTTCATACCTACTCTCCCATATAAAAAATAGCTTGGTCTCTACGAGACATCTGTAATACATCTTGATTAATAATGTCTCCTGGGGATAAAATCCAGAATTGCGTTCTTGAAAATTTTTAATACACTCAAAATACTATATATGCTTTCAACTATATCAAAGTTCATCGTAAATGTAATTAAATCGATTATTTTTAAGAAATTTTTTTCGTAAAAAATATTCTTCTTATGTTATATTTTTCTGAAAACGTAAAACCGTTGAATTTTTTGTAATGTAAATCTTTTAGTAGACTTTTTTGTTAAAATAATAAATGAGACAACCATTTTCTGAGAAATAAAGACGGCGAAATATAACTATGTTCAAAGAGACAATTCAAATAGGTCGAGAGAGAATTATTGTTGCTCGGTTATTTGTCATTGTTATTGCTGGAAAATTAGAGAGAGGTCGCCCTGTACTCAAAGGAAGCATTACACTTATGCAAATTGTTCAAAGTACCTTGAACACAGCATCTTACATGAGTGGTATCCTGCTCTGCACACAGCAGGTGATCAGGGCTGCTCTTGCTGTGTTTATCTTCCGGTAATATTAATGTTAATTTTAAAAATGTACTTTCTTCAGTCCACCGGGTTTTAGGGTGACCAGTCCGTCTCTTGAATCTCTGCAGGTACCAGCGAATAACGGAATGAATGATTTGTCCATCGAATGTTAATCCTATTAGCACTGGTCTCCCATTGCCATTTCGTTTAAGAGGTTTATTCAACTAAACTTGCCTGCTTTACTATCCACATATTCCTTTTTCAGTTTCTTCGTGCGATGAAAAGTATTAATCTCTCTTCATGCCCCTTTGCGTTATTTCAAGTTTCTGTAACTCTCGATTTGTTATGTATTTAAATTTATATTTTAATAAATTAAATTAAACAAATTCATAAATTCAAATTTACAGCTCAGTACCATGGAGGTTCTGAACTTTACATATTGACGTGAAAGAACTATTTTTTTATTCATTATTTCGAACGCGTGTTTGGGTTTTTAAACATTTTTAAAACGCATCAAATGGACGTTTTAAGAGTATTATTAATATATATTAACGCTACAACAGGCCGCGATGCCCAATCGGACTAACGAAATACATCAGAAAAACACCCTGGCTACAAAAAATTACATAAAAGTAATGAGACCTTACCGGGAATCGAACACGAAACTCTCGGTTGATATGTTTTTAGTTACATATTTTTCTACGATGACCTTGGTATGATTTTTTTGGTTGATGGGCATACATAAAAATACATAAATTCAAAAACCTTTATCTGACTTAATATTTTGTCTACGGGGTTTCAATTTAACAGTTTTTGAAATTATTTTGAAAACTGTGCCTGAAATAAAACTTGATTTTTTACAATTTACTTTGAAATTGCAATTGCGGCTTGCACTTCTTCAAATTTTCGCGTTGGTGTTACACGGTCTACTGCGGTCCATTTTGAATTACTGATCGGTAAAAGATCCTTTGCACTCTCCCCAGTGGATTCTTGTTCTTCCAGTCAGTCTTTTACTCCCGGGTTCATATTCAAAATGCCTTCGTGATTCGTGCACCAGTTGCAGGTGTCTTACTCATCTCAGTCGAAGAATTTATACTTGTGTTGAGAGTCTGGTCTCTTCATACCAACTTTATCATTGTTCCGGATTTTCACTATCATTCATAGACACTTAATGTTATTCAAAGAGCCCAGCCATTTTCACCGATATCCTTAATCTAATCTTCGAATGTGTTTTTTTTTACTTCTCTTGTTACATTCGAATGCCATACTCCAGATGATGCTCTAACAATAATACCTAAACTTAGACCACTTTCCAAAAAATATTGTTAAATAATGCCGGATTGTCAATAGTCGTGAAATGACGGAACTACTTATCAGCGATGTTGCAATAAATTTTGCCAAAAGTTTGGCAGTACATAAAAAGAACCATTCACAAGATCCAGCAGGCTTTTGGGGATAATGCCACGAGCACCTCACAGAAAAAAAAGTGGTATAACCGTTTCAAACATGGCCGTAAATTCGTCAATAGAAAACTGCGTATTGGTAGGCCCTCCACAAGCCAAAACAACAATACGACTGACCAAGTGCGGGCTTAAGCCCGAATACGGAGTCAATATTTAAATGATTTAAAGGTTAAAGTAAGCCTTTAACGTGTAAATTTGTACTGCAAATCACGGTTTATAGGCGTACCTTAATCTTTAAATCATTAAGTATTGACTATGTATTCGAGCTTTAGGTAGGTAATGCAGGATCGTCGTATCGCGATTCTAGAACTTGAAACGAGGTTGAGTTAATAATGAATCGGTCCTTTCTATTTTGACTGAGGATTTAGGCTTGAATTCCCTTTTCAATTCTTAGCTTCTTATTCAGGCCAAACACAGCATTCTTCTAGTTTGTCAGGATCCATATTCTCCAGACATGGCTCCGTGAGATTTTTGGCTCTTTCATAAGTTAAAAATGCCGCTGCTTTCAGCGGCAGATCCAGCTTGAATCAAAAGAAGACCTTATGCGGAAAGTGATGGCCCAGCTGAACGACATTCCAAAATACGTGTTCCAAAAATGGCTGGACAGCTGGGAGAAGTGTGTGCCTTACCAAAGGGACTAACTACCATGAAGGAAATTAAATTAAGTATAGTGTATACGGTTAAACTGTGATAACAATACAGCTAAATAAAAAAAGGAGAAAGCGGTGTTCATTTCTTTTGTTTTTAATTTATCACAAATTCCAAATTAAATCATTTTAAAACTACATAGCCCTATTTGCATGGAAAACTGTGCTTTTCTCAACTGCAACTCAAATTGATTTATGTACTTTTAGAATGAGATATTATGCCTTTGTAACATCCGTATTACAATATGATAGCTTGGGGTGGATGATATAAAAGTTACTTCAGGCTCTCAAAATAACACAAAAAAATATTATAAAAGTAATTTAAAAAAAGCACCTATTCCACTGATTTACTATTTAAAGAATTTAATGTCCCAAATTCACAGAGACTACATAAGTATAAAAACCGCATTACTACAAATACATAAAGCATATTTTAATCACCAAAACACAAATGCACTCCGTACTCGTAATCCATATACTAATAGTCATAGTCACAGAACAAATAGGAAGTATAAATATACCTAAACTCAATAGAACAACCACAATAGAAACACTACTTGGCATTAAGTACATACCTCAATAGTCCGCCAGAAAATTTATCAAGAAAATATAATTATGTAATTATATTTTAATTAAAATATAAAATATAATTATATAATTTTAAAATTTTATCAAGAAAACAAAATAATTATATATCACATTAAAAAAATATATTAAATGTTTTAGAAATTAAAATAATATATCTAAATATGTAATTTTCCTACATCCCTTTACCACGATATGTTCTTATTTCTTATTTTCTTAATTAACGTGTTATTGTTAATTCTTTATTTAGTTTTTTGTTCTTATTCCTTATTAATTTGTTATTGTTATTTTTTATGAATTTGGTATCGTTACCTACTTCTTTGTTAATGTTTCTTATTTCCTTACTAATTTACTAGTCTTTTATGTTAGCATTTTTCTAATTTAAAAAAACGTGCTCGTCTCCTGCTTGCCATACATCAATTTTTAACTTTGATGGGGCAGCTACAACAAAAAGGAAATGTCTCTTAATACTGTAATACATTTAAAAGTATATTGTGTCGTGATTTTGGATAGGATAGAGCGCCACTGTCCTGTCATACATCATCGCATGCAAGCTCGACGATTGTTGTGGCATGAATCGATATTTTTTGAACAGCGTAGTGTGGTTGTTTTTTAATTTATTTTTTCTTACGTGAATTTACTTTAATCTGACCTCCTTACAGACTGGTCTAACCCTGCTGCTACCGCATTAATCTATTCCTCTGGGTGAGATAAGTTTAGTCTGGTAGTGAGGCAGCGACGGCTAGCGGCTCTGGCCTGATCTTGAGGTAATAATGACTGCATTAGCTCGCCCCAGAGAACCCTAAAGCAGTGCGCCGCCGCGGCGCTCGGCCCATTAGCATCATGACTAGAAATATGCAGTAGAAACATGGCTTTCCAGTTACGTCTAAACTGAAAAATGATAAACAACCCTTTGTACAACCGTTAGCAATGGAGCTTGCATGAAATATGTACTGTGCAATGTAAATATTTTACCCTTTGTGAATTGCAAGTTCAAACGGTCGGTACTTAGTGCATGTCATAAAGCGGATATATACAACTGGATTATGTTCACGTATAAATAAAAACATTTAAGCAAAAAAAATTTAAGCTAAGTATCCTGGACATAAATCTAACGAGATTTCAGCAGTTCCCGCAAGCTAATATAGCCGTATTTATTTAAAACTTGTTATAAAAAAACACCTTCGTATAAAACAATGACGAGAAATTTTTATCCTAATCTTGTTATAAAAAAAAACACCTTCGTATAAAACAATGACGAGGAATTTTTATCCTAATCTTGTGTATAAAGAATGAATAAAAATTTGTACAGTGTCAAAACTTAAAATAAGTAAAATACGAAATTTAAAGTTTAAATGTTTTTACAGAAAAGTCACATTATTTTTATTTCTTGTAATTTTTTATTTTAACCATTACATGTGATCACACATCAAATGCTTCAGTTGGTATCTTAAGGCCAAAAGATAATCAACACAAAAAAGTTTACTTACAGTTTGAATGCTCTTGAATAAATAAGAATAAAAGATAATGCAAATAATAATATAATTAATAACAAGATACTCTGTTTTCACCACATATATATTGAAAGATTTCAACATGTTTTCAGAGCCCATGGCTCCTTTGTCAGGATACAATGATTACTAACAAATAAAAAATAAAAAATCGAAGTATAGATAATCAAAATATAAAATTTATGTATGGGTCATGGGTTTCGAAAGATGTTGATATCATTTATCACAATATAATATAAATGGTGAAAAAAAGTATATTTTTATTAATTATATTAATAATGTCATCACAGAATCATTTTGTTTTTGTTTTTTTGAAGAAGCAAATAAAGATAGATTAAAAAATGCACGACTCCCAAATTTACAAAAAAGCAGTGACTTATGTTGGCGTGTATCAATACGCGTCAAAAACGTAGTAATAATAAAAAAATGTACTTGCAACAGCTTCTTCCGTGGTCGGACTGTACAGTGCCGTGGGTAAAAAATCTATCTGTATATCTGAACAATCGATATATTACTTTGCGTGTCTCGCTAGAAAAATCTATGTTGAGACAGGCGATCCCATTTTATCTCAAGACTTTTCAATACGTAGGTAAAAAATATTTGAATATTATTAGACTAACTTCTGAATTATGAATATATGTCGAATTCGCTAAACAGTGGATAATTGATATATTAAAGACGATCGGGGGTTTATTTACCACCTCTAAATAAAGTACCGAATAATACGCCCGATAAATTTATTCCACATTTATGTCAACCTGTCTCGAATACGCTGCAGTGTTTTTTATTTTGTTGACAGAATTTAAAATACCTCGTTGTTGAACGCTTCATCCGTCAGACATGGTTATTCTGCTAACCAGCAGAAATGCATTATGTGAAAATTATTTTCGGAATGTTTGCTTTTTGTACACCGTTAGCCATTCAACAAAATACGTTGAGTAGTATTTTGACGAAAAATTCCGCATTATCTTTATGTTATTCCACTTGTCCTAGTAGGGTCATTATGTCGTAATTTTTTGTGTTGTGTTGTGCTTTATGTCGTAATTTTTCACTCTGTCCAACAGCGTGACTCCCGCTACCCCCATAGAAAACTCATCTCGGTCAACTCTCAACATCCTCGGTCAACAACAAAACTCAACTCACTCACATCAAAACGGTAGCCTGGATTCTCGCTCTCACTCTCTAAATTTGATGTGTGCGCGTACATGAGGGTGCGCCTGTACACAGATTTGAAAACAGTCAGCTTTGTCTAGATGCTTAGCTCGGATTTTCTTATCACCGCACTATATAGACAAAGTAGAACGCCGACCACAGCTCCAATTCTTCCATCTATTTCACTTCACTGCCTCCCATTCCCGGAAAGTTCCACCCAAAGGTATTTAAGTTTTTCGACTTGCTTCACCTGCGTCCCCTTTATACTATCGAACATAGTTCTTGGACTATTCCTACGACCATAACCTCTGTTTTGGCAGTGCTAATCTTCGTCCCAACATGAATGAACTCTTCATTGAAGGAATTCATCCACTCTTGTGGGCGCCAGCCTTACTATATCATTCGCTTTATGTTATTCATGTCTTGATTTCAATGTGAATTCATTCAAGTAGATAAATGTGTCGGAGATACTGAATTGAAAAGAAATGGGTTTCTACGAAATAGAGAGCAAGGGAGAAATGTTTCCCGTATCTTTTGCAAATTGCTTTTTTGAGGCCATAAATTAAAATCTGTAGCTTCTACTTTTCGAAAAGGCGGCTCGCCTTTGTTTACAAAATAAACTTCGATCTTTTTCCAGTAATTTACCTCCCGTTTTTCCGGGCCGTAAGTCGTAAGACGGGTAAATGTGGCGGTATGCTTAGAAGCGGATTTAAAATTTCCGAGCTGCCGGGAAAACGAATCGACTTAATAATTTTGTACGCAATAAGCACGCCGCTGTTTACCATTTTGCAATATCATCTTTCGTTCTAATCGATTTCGAAACCACTTAGTCAAACAAAGTCAGTTGCGCTAAATCGTTACTGTTACGTTAACTAACTTGACAATAATTATGTATTCAAATTTTAACATCCTTCATTTTCAATTTATTTTACATTAATAAATCATTTTAATTTCATTTAACATTAAGAATTCATTTAAATTTTATTAAACATTAATATTTTTTAACATATGAGTGCCAAGAAAATGGATACATTTATTTTACCGAAAAGCTTAGCTGCTTACTTCAGAATTGCGAAATTGGATAACGCGCCATCCCCG
Source organism: Agrypnia vestita (assembly GCA_016648135.1). Classification (NCBI taxonomy): domain Eukaryota; kingdom Metazoa; phylum Arthropoda; class Insecta; order Trichoptera; family Phryganeidae; genus Agrypnia; species Agrypnia vestita. The sequence goes on along the minus strand of JADDOH010000161.1, from coordinate 55,059 downwards.
GATAGGATAGAGGTCCGTTGCTTCGAATCCCGATAGCAGTTAAAATATTTTTTCATTAATTTGATTTTGGTGTATGTCTTTTCTAGTTTTTTTTTTCGCTTTAACTGGTCAGGAGGCGCAATTACAAAAACCAAATATATCACAAAACACCTAGGATTGAGTAAATCACATAAATTAAATTGTGACCTCACCGGGAATCGAACCCGAAACCCTCAGTGTGAGAAGCCAGTGTCGTACCCACTGCGCTACGAGGGCTGCCCTGCTACATATTTTATACACTTACATATTTTACTTAAATTTTTGTCCAAGATATAATATCATTTGATGCTTCTCATGCAATTTGGTAAGAACCGTAAAGAAAATTGAAATTTTTATAATCACGCTCGAACATGTATAAATAAATTGTTATCAAATTTACAAATATTTTTTTTTATCGTCTTGTGGACGGAAATGATCGGTTTTTAAAATTGGTATATACAGTATATGTATACTCAAAAGATCATATAAGGAAAGTTTATTACAATTTGATTAATAAAAATTAGTGCGAAATTTTGATTAAATTTGTCTGCATTTGAATTTCCAATGAACTTGATTTTTTTTAAATTAGTACCGTTAATATTTGAGAATTTTAAGGTACGATACTTCACTTTAAATAAATAAATATAAAAAAAAAAAGTACGTGTCGTAACGTCATTTACCAAAAAATCGAATCCGGCAGGTTTTGTAGATCTGTGTTACTATCATTTTTCACTTATATATCTAGGTAACTTATATAGACGGTATGGTGACATTCTTCAATTTTAGAAAAAATTTCGTATCGAAACAAAATCTGACTAGCTTTAAGAATAAATTTTCAGAAAAGTTTGATTGAAATCTGGTAAAAACTAAGGGTGCTATCGTATTCAGAAAATAAATAAATAAAAATAAACTTTTAATGGAAGGTGGTGTCAGGGTCTCACGGTCATGATCAAATAAAGTAAATTGAAATATTTTGGATGTTGCATCACGAGACCCTTTAAAATAGACAGTTTTCTACCAAAATCTCTCTAAAAAAACTACAAAAATTGTATTCATAATGCCAGTCTTACTGTGGCTGGGCTATATCCATGCTGAGGCTAATATTTATCGTAACATGCTTTTTTCCGTACAAGTTTATTAGCTTACAGTACAGTACAGTAAATGTAAAAATTGTAGAAAAAATAAAAATAATTGCGTTACAAAAATTCAACTTCAAAATTTTTGTGAATATTTGAAAGTTATCAACGCCAGATTCTTTTCTGTATTCATTTTGAATGTTTGGTGAAATTAATATCATTAATATATAAAATACGGATCATGCTCTCCACATGACCCAGCCACCGAAGTCTTCCCAGTTTTATAAATTTTGTGACGCTCCTTAAATAGAGTAAAATAAAGACAGCAATATACAAATATGTTAATAAACCAAAACAGCATTGTCCACTATTTGGAAGCAAACACAGCAATATCCATTTAAAAAAATTAATATTTATTTATACGTGTATATAAAAAGAAAAGTGAGGTGGCTTTGTTTTTAAAAATCTGTAAAAAAAATTTTAAAAATTTATTTCCAATAAGACGTAAGTTTCACAGACTCCAAAGATATTTCCTTCAGTAGTAATGTTTTTTTTATTTATCTCAAAAACAGTGGGATATTGCTGCCTTGGCTTTTATACCCCTCTAATTTTTTATTTAGCTCAAAATATTTTTGAGACCTCGGTTTAAAAAAAAATTGTAGTAAAAAAAAGTTGAATAATTATTAATTGTAATTAAATTGACAGAATTTTCCCTACGTTTTCTTAGATTTAATACTATTCATTGTAAAAGATTAGTAAAGATTGAAATAATATTTGAAAATGAATCTCGAGGTTAACAATAAACATCTTGCGCCTTGGAAAATGCTGCTGGCAAAACAATTCTAGAAGCGAACGTGACCTTTTACGGCGTGTCACAATCAAGACTGACAAGGATTCCTTACGAGAAGTCCTTAGCACCAGAGGTCTGTAGACTCGAGCCTCAGGGAACCCGACACCCGCCCTGTTATCCTGAGGCACATTAGGAGCGGGATCATAATTAAGAGTACAGTTTGAAAATTGGCGCGGTTTCGATCCACCCCGTCGAACATTGCGATATAACCAATATCACGCACGAGTACATCACTGTTTGTGATAATCTTAATTAAAGCCGCGTGGACACAATGTATGTAGATATGTACATATTTTGGTTGAGTTTCGAGCTCGTGGGTCACGACAAAACCTGTTCGTGCAATGCAAAAGCTTACTACGCATCTGTGTATGAGTACACATGTACATATACATTTAACGCATTTGGGGAATTCAGTGAGATGTGAAACGATCCGGTGTTGCCTACATGAAAAATTTAATTAAAACGTCGAAAATAATAATAAAATAAAAATGAAACAAAGGAGGTGAAATGATAATACATTTTGTTTTGTAAAAAATATAAATAACATTGGCAGTCAGCGAGACTTACCCCCTGAGACCTAACTCAATGATTTAGTGTAGACTGAAAATTTATTCTCCGAAGGAATATGTAGAAACTTTTTTGCATGTAAAGTTGCATAATTTGAAATGTTTCAAATGAATGTCAGCAAAACTGAAAACAATATTTATAAATGAACTAGCTGTTCGTACCCGGCGTTCGTGCTCGGGGGTTTAGGATTTTGTTCTAAATAACTTTGTGGGAGGACACTTGTTTTGTATTGTTTTGCAAAGTCTCTAATAAACAATGTTTCCATTTAACCTAGGCTGGGATGGAAGGGATGTCCAGGGAAGAAATGTGGCCTGTGTATTCCGCCGGGATCTAAAAAGTATATGCATGAAAAATTTGGGTCAGATCTATCAAACAGTTCTTTTCATTTAAGAAAGATAATTGAATCGTACGAAGCACATTGTTTCGTTGTATTGGTGTTTTTACCCAAAACTAACACAATGAAACAATGTGTGTCGTACGCATATCATTTCGATTGTCTTTCTTCTTCTTAAATGGAAAGACCTATACATTTTTACAGAAAATATGTCAAGGGAAGGGGGTGGAAAAAAGGGGGAGGGGGTGTCACCTATGTTACATGGGAAATATATCAGGGAGATAGGGAGGGATGCAGAGGGAGGGGGAATTGTCGCTTTTGTTATTCGCCGGGTCCTAGAACATAAGTATATAATATTTGAGTCCGATTGATCGAACGGTACAAATTTGTATTGAAAATATATCAGGAAAAGGAAAAATGGAAAAGGGGGAGGGAGCAAATGTCACTTTTGTTATAAAGAATAAGTATGCGAAATTAGAGTCAGATCGGTTGAACAGTACAGATTTGCATGGAAAATATATCAGGGGTAGTGGAATAGTAAAGGTGAGGAGGGAAATCTCACCTATGTTACCCGCCGGGTCCTAAAAAATAAATAAAATCTGCCGACGTAATTAGTAGGTACATATTGCACACTGACGACCTCTATTGTAGAAGAAGAGAACACTCCACAACAAAGTGCATACAATTTAAGTCCTAGAAAGCAGCACCTAATCAGTCCGACCTCCACCTCCGCGGGTAAAGGTCGTCCTCCTGATGACGCTGATGACGTCGAGATTCGCTTCTCGGTAATACATACGGTGCATATAAAATATCCGAAATTACAGTTAAATATGTCTAACGACCGTAATAAAAACCTTAACTCTTTAAGTTCCTGGTTCTCCATAGATCACTACACTGGAGGCAGCTGATTCCACATAGCTAGGCCCGCAAAGCTGAAAGCACGTTCCGCAAACTTGGTGACTTCAGGTCTCCTTGGTACTACCAGCCAGCAGAGTGCCTCTGATTTGGCTGACCGCAGTGTGAGCCGTCTTCCAGTGATATTGTCTGGGTTACAGAGGTCGGTAAAATACTGTGGTGCTTTCCTTTGAAACACTGAAAGTACACCATCAGAGAGAGTTTAAAATTTATCCGCTCCGGCAGGCGAAGCCAATGTTGCCAGATAGCCAGATATCCTCAATGCTGCTTCAGCATTGAGGATATCTGCGAGAACTTTGATGATTAATATTCATTAATTAAGAAACATTACAGAGACTCACAGAGACGAAGCTCTTTATGTGGAAAACTTGTATGGAAGTCTTTATAGGGTGGTCCGAGGCTTATGACTTGTATGAGCTGGCTTAAGTTATCATTTACATAATGCAACGTTCACCAATTCCAAAGTAAGAACATCACACAATATAACATTTTAGAAAGTTGTATACACGTTCGAAATCAGTTTCTTTCATATATTCGGAAGGACTATGCTAGAGACATCTGTAGTCCTTCCCATGATATAGTATACATAGATCTCGTATGGTAAGATAGGCTGGTAATGATACCTCTATATTTTTACTGGGCTACCCTATAAATATATATTTATACTATTTATATTTCCCATATAAATAGTATCGTCTCTGTGAAACTTTTAAAATTTATATTAATTAACGATTATCGCACTTTGAATAAAATCCTGTTTTTGTGTTCTCAGAAGAAAGATATAAAAATATTGTTAATATTCACGACAGTGGTTGGACTTGATTATTGATTACTTTGTACTAACTTTTGTATTGACATTGATTGCTTGACACTGGTTCTGACTGTACATTCGTGACGGGAGTAGGGTGTAAAATAATATATATGTACTCCCATCTCTTTTTTATTTTCTTCAATTACGAGCAGTAGACCTTGACTCCTCCATTACCCTCCTTCCCGAAATCACCCTTTCATATTATTTTATTTGATTTAAGGTTTCAGCGAGCACTAATGTTTGGAACTGGGTTAGATTGCGTTTTTTTGTCGATGCTTTTCTTGAGAAAACTTAGGCCGATGTTTCGGGATGGTAACATGTGCCGTTGTCAGGGTTTTGCGTCAAAATTTGCGGTAAAACCGTACTTGTGAGGGGGGATATAAATCACGCAGTTAAAAACTTTAAACTGTGAACCAAATAGTAAATTTTTAGCTTCAAAAGTTGGACTTCAATACCAGCACTAATAATATGATATACATGAATCTTTGTGCAATATATGTATATAGGGTTTTTGTCAAATATTTTTTTTTACAAATGGGATATTTTTTCAGAGGTATATGGATTAGTGCTAAAATACTTTTATAACAGGATAAAACAAAATACGGATTTTCATTCATACAATACAAGAGACGGTGACAGAATAAGAAAGACTTCAGAAGTAAAACAAAAACACTTTACGAAATTGTTTGATCTACAAAGGATTTGAAATCTTTGACAGCCTACCGAAAACAATACAAAGTACAGTGAACATGAAGGACTTTAAACTGAGTGCAAAAAAAATATATATAGCACTTTTAAATAACTTCTAGGTACTACAATAAGTTTTTTAATGAAAATCATGTGTTAGCTGATATAATATAATAATATAATACATGGAACTAAATAAACGGTGAAACAAAAAAATAAATTAAATAGAACTTTAAAATGTAATGAAATACATAATTATTGTGGAAATGGCTATGATACTCGTAGTAACTTTATTGGAGAGATAATTTTATGCCATTAGTGTTTAAAAATGATTACGATACCGCGATTTTCGCAATAAATTTGTCCAATTTGCAAGCGTTCTTCTGGCGTTAATCTATTCACGGTAAAATAGCAAACTAAACTGAGCACAAATCAGCTATCATATTGGGTGTTGCTGGAAAATAATGTCAATTCGAAAAACAGGCCTCTAAAAAAACACTTCATTTAAAATCATTGAAAGATTTGGCAGATACTTCGTGGTGCAACATTATAATTTCAAATATGTTTTATTATACTTTGATATACACACACAATATGAGTTATTAAATTACAACTATAGTTTCGAGAGGAGCAGTCCCTCTCATCATCAGGTATAGATAATAACTAACTTAAATACAAAATTTATCAATCTAATTGGGTAGGTCAGGGGGGTCAGGGGGGCGCGGCAGGGAAGGGTATTTTTTTTTTTTCGCCGAACAGCTCTAGGAGTGGTGAACTGGACTGAAATGTGATATTATTTATTAATGTGTTTCCAGAATTTAAATTTTTTAGGATTTCAACGGTTTCCAAACTATTCATTATCCATCGTCTATGGAGGAACCGAGTGGAGTAATTTTAATTTGTGACTATCGAAAGAATGATTGGTGTTAATTATATGATTGGCAAATTCGGAGAAATTGTTATTTTTTAAGCAGCGGCGATGTTCTTTTATGCGTGTATTTAAGTTTCTAGTGGTTTGGCCTATATACTTTTTGTCACAATCTCCGCAAGTTATTTCATATATCCCACTTTTTTCTAACATACCTATTTTTGTTTTTGAATTTAGAAGAATTTTACCAATATTATTGTTTGTGTAATAAGCTGGTCTAATATGAGTAGGGAAGCAATTTGTAATTTTATTAGAAATCGGACTATTATAAAGAATTTTTCGCCAAAGTGTATTATCGGTGGTTTTAATATTTTTGCCTGAGTTTAAATATGTTTCGATAAGTTTATTATTAATTTTTGATTTCAACATTCTATCTATTAACGCGCAATTATATCCATTGTTAATAGAAATATGTTCAATTATATTTACTTCGTTATCATAATCAATGGTGTTAAGGGGAATTTTAATTAATCTATTTAACATAGAATGGAAGCTGGCCATTTTATGCACATACCGATACCGTTATTCCTGCATCGTCTTCCCATCCGACAGCGCATAAAATGGCCAGCTTCCATTCTATGTCAAATAGATTAATTAAAATTCCCCTTAACACCATTGATTATGATAACGAAGTAAATATAATTAAAAATATTGCTATTAACAATGGATATAATTGCGCGTTAATAGATAGAATGTTGAAATCAAAAATTAATAATAAACTTATCGAAACATATTTATACTCAGGCAAAAATATTAAAACCACCGATAATACACTTTGGCGAAAAATTCTTTATAATGGTCCGATTTCTAATAAAATTACAAATTGCTTCCCTACTCATATTAGACCAGCTTATTACACAAACAATAATATTGGTAAAATTCTTCTAAATTCAAAAACAAAAATAGGTATGTTAGAAAAAAGTGGGATATATGAAATAACTTGCGGAGATTGTGACAAAAAGTATATAGGCCAAACCACTAGAAACTTAAATACACGCATAAAAGAACATCGCCGCTGCTTAAAAAATAACAATTTCTCCGAATTTGCCAATCATATAATTAACACCAATCATTCTTTCGATAGTCACAAATTAAAATTACTCCACTCGGTTCCTCATAGACGATGGATAATGAATAGTTTGGAAACCGTTGAAATCCTAAAAAATTTAAATTCTGGAAACACATTAATAAATAATATCACATTTCAGTCCAGTTCACCACTCCTAGAGCTGTTCGGCGAAAAAAAAAAAAATACCCTTCCCTGCCGCGCGCCCCCCTGACCCCCCTGACCTACCCAATTAGATTGATAAATTTTGTATTTAAGTTAGTTATTATCTATACCTGATGATGAGAGGGACTGCTCCTCTCGAAACTATAGTTGTAATTTAATAACTCATATTTTGTGTGTATTACAAAGTATAATAAAACATATTTGAAACTTCATTTAAACACTAAAAACATAAACTTATCAATCCAATAATGCCAATACCTTGGTCATTACCATGATTTTTAGGTGTTTTATTCTAAGTTCTATAACTCAAAAAAAACATCCTGTATTATTGTTTTGTGGTGTGTAATGGGCCTTTTCTTGGAGTATGAATATCCTGTACTGGAGGCACCATTAAAATAAGTGATGGCCATCTGCAAGATGGTATAGAAAATTGTGGTTGGTGTTAGTATATTATTACGTAAAAATATTTTTGATAACATCCACAGTAAATAAATTAATAATAAACAGTAAATGTCATATCATATTACGAATAATCAAAAAATTACGTAATATAAATCTGCAGGCGATATTCACGAAAGGCAAATAAAACGATACTACCCAAATTACCACATTTATTGTGATTATCTCATCGTAGAGCGACACAGAACAATATTAATTAATCATTTATTATGCAAACACTTGAGCTGCATTTTTTAATAAATGGCGCGTAAAGAGTTTGTTAGTTGGCTTCGTTGGGTAATCAATCATTCCCTTTTTATTAAACCGTCAGTATAATTATAAGAATACGTGTCAAAATGTCTTAATCATCTTTCTCATTTTAGCCCTCAACCCCTAAAGTTAAAGCAATATTCATAATTTATTCAGCGTGTAATAAGAGAAAATATCTCTTTGAAATTATTATCTAATATTGTTAGGTTATACTCCGTGTCAAATAATATTGATGACCAGTAAACTTTCATTGATAATATTGATAACCAATGAATTTGTGAACATGGATGGGAAAGGATTCCTATAAATATGGATACATAAAAAATTCTGGTAATCAATACCATTGCCCATAAGCGACAGCTGCGTATAATCATATAAAATCTCAGACTGTTCGATCGAGCTGCTAAGAGAAATGTTTTAATATTATTATACTTTTTAACTCTTCCTAATATAAGATGTCAGTTGAAACAAATTCAGTGTCGAATTTAAATCGAAAAAATTCGTTAAGCATTGAGACCAAATGAAGTGAGAATTAAAATTTACCACATTCTTCAAACTAATGAGCATGTTATAATATACATATACTTAAAAAGTCAAAAATATAAAAATAACATATTCGCGCATCAAAGGTTGCTCCTAGACTTAGCAGCGTGCGGTCAGTAGGTACTTTGAAATAACTAATCTAACTAGATTTTTTACAAAATAAATCGGTCACAACTACTTTCATATTATCCAGATTAAATATAAAACATTTTAATAATCTGTCAGATAAATATTTAACTTCTTTTCTTTTTTCTAAAATATAATATGTTAATGTAAAAATCATGCTTCAATGTACTGACTGCACGCCCCTGCTTAGACTGTATAATTAACTGATAAAAATAAAAATATAAAAGGAAGCATATATACTTTATATAGGCTTAATTTATTTTTCTTTGTTTAACATTATTTGATTATTATATTATATATGTATTTTTTAATAGATATATGCACACGGAATAGGTTTTACCAACATAACCTGAGCGATTTAAGCAATGTTCATCAGTATTTTATTTATATTATTTATTTATACCAGAAACAAATTATTCTGGAGTGATAAGTTACGTGCGAGTTACGAAATTGGTGTGAATTAAAGAACGGTGCTCCGATTAAATTCGTGTGCAATGACTTGAGGTTAGTGACCTTGAATGAATAAATGAAAGTTTGATTAATTGTAATTGCCTCATTTGCCTCCCACAGTCATAAGGCTCTTCAATTCAATTCAATTCAATTTATGTAATAATATGTATATTACAAACTAAGCGTTCAAGGCATACATATTATGGAAGCATATATCAAAATAAAAATATTTAATAAATTATTATTATAAAAAAAAACTTAGCGGAGTAGCAGGAGTAACATTAACGGAACGAGTGAAAACTGATTCTCAGCATGAAACAATTACTTTTACGCATAAAAATATCTCAATTGAGGAGGCCTGGACACGTCTTGCGAATGCCAGAGGGACGATTATAAAGACGAAAGTTTTGGGTAAACGAGAAAGGAAACTGGCCAGCCAGTGGCGGATTTACAGAGTAGTGAAGGTCGCAATTGTGAGAAGCCTCGCTTTCCCGAGAGCTGCCTACCGAGTCACTGAAAAGAGGAAATTAAAACCAGGAGCCGAAAGAAAGAAGGAAAAATTAAAAAAAACAAGGCCTAGAAAATCATCTATCTCAAAAAATACTGGCAGATCCGATTAAGCTCGGCTTAAGTGTGCTTAGTTTCAAAATAAGCAACGCATTGTTTTTTATGTATTTTTTAGCTACCGCGTATTCAGTGTTTCGTTAAAAATAAATAAATTAATGATGATGGCTTATTCGCTTTCGCCTAATAATGTTTTTTAATTACGGAATGCGAAATGTTTTAAAATAAATCTCAGTTTATTAGTTCTCGCGGATTATGACAAAAATTGCAGCCGTTGCATTGTGAAATACTTGCATTAAAATTCTAGTAGCGTAAACGCCAGCTCCTGGATATGAATCAATGGTTGCAATTAGTAAAAGTTTTTCATATGTACGCTGTGAGCTAAAAAGTTATTTTGGAATAATTTTATTCTTTGGAACGGAGAAATTTAATATTGCGATAGTACATTGCTACTAGTCGTAGTTTTACGTGAAGTTATTTCAATTCGTGATATATATAAATATCAGTAAAATAAATATATATTATTAATTAAGACAAATTATAGCTATTTATAAAGAAAACATGTATGAAAGTCTTTATAGGGTGGCCACAGGGCTTATTATCTGTATTTTATGGCTTAAGTAATCACTTTACACAATGCAGAGTTCATCAATTCCACCGTAAAGACATTCACACATTATTAAACATTTTTGAAAATTGTATAAGTATGTTCTTTATGTGCTTTCTTTCAAATATTTGTAGAGATTATGCTATAATCATCCATCGTCAAAAATAAGTTATTTTTATGGTAAAATGAATGCCTCCATATTAAATATTTTTTTTAGAGTGTTGACCATTTAATATTGGTGTAAAATTTATTTAAAACAAGAAATTCCTACCCGGCGCTGATCGTGGTTCAGATTAAGTTATAATTTAAAATATTATAAGGGTAGTGTTAGTTCCTTCAATCATTATCATCTTCCTCCCCTTATCGTAGGATGGTCGGGAGACCAAAGAAAAAGGCAGGGCGCTTCCACCTTCCCTTGGCTGGCTCCGCTTCAGTACTAGTTGGCTAGTCAAGGAACAATCTGTTTACACACCCTTTTTGCTATTTGCCCCTGCTTATAGAGGTATACTCGAGTCAAGCATAATCTAGCGGTAGCATTCCCTTCGGAGTTGCCAAAATATAATGCCAGAAGAGCGATGCAGGGTCCTAAATAATAAATAGTAATAAGATGTAGGGTCCCAAATAATAACTTTGAAAAGTTTAATAAATAATATAAATCACACAAGTATAAATTTGTAGTTAAACTATGTAAACCCCCTCTTAAGGCGAGATGACTGGTGCACAGTGTCCTCTCACGTATGTCGAAGACGCATTAATAATGCAGTATTTCTTCCTGCATAATTAAATCTAATAAAATACTTTTACAATAAACGTTTTTTTTTAGAATTTCGTTCCGAAATGAGTCTCTCCAAGTAATTTTGTAATAAATCGCGACTTACTTATCAAGGCACTACATTTTTAAAAAGTATTTAGTTGGACCTTTTCGTAATTGTTTCAAAATTTAAAAACTCGTTATTTCTTAACGTGGTAGAACCTCAGCGTGTACCAAGATTTTTTTTCCGTTTTAAGGGTTGCTTTAGCTAAGTGTCTTTGTTAAATGCATAATTCTAAAGTTAAAGTTAATGCTAAAATTTGGAGTGGATGGCCGGGAGGGATGAAAAAGCCAGGGCGACAGAGGATTTCCAATAATAATAAAAAAATATATAAAACATACTGAGCACAAAATTGTACGGAGTTGAAATAAACCTCTTCTTTAGGCGAGGGATTGGGATACACCGGGATTGAAGATGCATTAATGATGCAGTTAATAATAATGTGTAGGTACTCTTTTGCCTTTATCGATTTTTATTCGCGTCCATTTCTATGGTTTATCGCACGGATGAACAGTTCGCTCCTATATACTTGTTTCTAAAACTTACCGTTTTTGACGCCGCATATTTATAACGATTCGATTTCCAAATCATTTTCAAAACGTCCAGACTATTTCGGAAATCCTCAATCATGTGGAGTTTTTATCGTTTTCGAATCTCGTGATAATATTTTCAAAATTATGACTTTGTAAGCATGATCCTTACACGCTCCATTTATCTACGTTTTATTTGATATCAATTGTTTAAGCGATGTATTGTTCGTACAAGCGAGCATATAAATGTAATAAATACTAATGAACAATGCTATCGCACGTCGAAATTTGGTCGAATATAATGCATTGTTAACACGCTTGTATCGGGTACTAACCGCTGCAGCTGGGGTGATTAGTTATCCCGATTCCGGAGCTGGTACCACGCAAACCATGAACCGGTATTACAATTGACAATTTCTAAAAGCGGAAACAACAAAATGAAACCAAATTATCAAAAGGAACCAAAATTCTTTGGCTATTCGTATGACGCCATTATTACGAAAAGAATTATCGTCGAGGTCCACTTTACTAAAATAAATATTGGGAGCAGTCTAATCGGGGTTATTTGACTGGTCGAGAGTTGTGTAAAAGACCAGAGAGAATTGCCAAATAAGGGATGGTGAGAGCGTGGCCTGCGGGTAGTGGTTTTTCACGGTAAGTGCAATCGCCTTAGTGGGTAAGTAAACTGCTCGAACGAATGGTTTCTACGAAAGATACGCTATTTTGTAATGCAGTTTAGGGAATTAGGAATGCTAATGGAAACCAGAGATTTATAATACAAATTTTATACGGATTTGTGTTTTATATAAGTCAATAAAGCAAAATACTTTACTGATATAGAAAAAAATCCTTGTTTGAACTAATATTGCTATTTATATATCCTTCTTTTGATTTTTAAAATTCTTATACTATTTTTCAACGTCTATTTATCTGATGCATGTTTTAAATATATCTTAATAATTTTATTTGCATAAATCTAAATCTCATTTGAGTAGAGGCAATAATTTAATTATAAAAATAATTTAATGTAGTAAAAACTTTCGAATCATTTATTGAGCTAAGGAAAAAATAATTCCATCCTATCTAATGATCTCTCCAGATTTATGTTTCAATCATATTTAGACAAAGTAAAACAACTACAAATAAAAATAATTAAAATCGTAGCAAATAAAAAACAAAAAGCTAATAAAGATCAACAGGAAAACTTATTCAAAATGTGTAAAATCTTACCGATTCAAGAATAACAACTTTATTATAAACTAGCTGTTCGTATCCGGCGTTGCACGGGTTAAGGATTAAGTTGAAAATAAATTTGTGGGGGGAAACAAAGGTTTGATTCGAACGGTATACAATAAACATAATATCATTTTTTACGAGTCACGATAATTATTTATGTGATATATTGTTTTATTTTATTCATTCAATATATATAATATCATAGTTTTTCGAGTCACGATAGTTATTTATATGACATATTGTTTTATTTTATTCATTCACTATAAATAATATCATATTTTTACGAGCTACGATAGTCATTTATTTGACATATTATTTTATTTTATTCATTCAATATAAATAATACCATATTTTTACGAGTCATCGTAGTTATTTACCTAAATGACCGATTATTTTATTACATGTTATTTTATTTTTATTAGTGATGTACGAACGATACGATACACGAATACAACTTTCACGAATACGAATATCAAGCCTACTATTCGGCGAATACGAATGCCAATATTTCCACAAGGTAATAAATAATACACCACTGTTTAAATTTACCACCCGCAAATTCTTGTTCAAAAAGCACAACATTTGTAACTCTTCAGGCGTTAGCGATTTCGATTTCGGTCGAAAATTAATATCACTTTTTTTCACGCTTACGAGAGGTCATGTTATTAGATTTAATTTAAAATTATTTTATAAGAGTTAACACTTTTACAAACAATGGAAAGAAAATGTAACGAACAATACGTATAATAAAACAAAAACTACATGAAATTAGCACCTAATCTTATTAATAACCCAACGAAACTAGATGAAAGAACTCATGTTATGCTGTGAAACAAGTAACAATTGACAACTTGAGAACTCAACAAGTTCATTCATTCAATGTTGGGGGAATCCCCGATAATAAAGTGGGTAGGTGTGTTCGGATACACGGTGCACAGCCAAACCGTAATTTGCGTTGTGTTCAGTTGTGAATAGTTTGTTTTTAATATTTGTGATGATATTCGAGTGTCGAGTCGAGATAGTGGTGCAAGGAATACGAATACGAACATTCGTATTCGTATTCCTTGCATCACTAGTTTTTATGTCAATAATTATTATAAATTTTTTTTAGTGAAAATAAAAACATCTTTTATATTATTTATAGGAAAAGATTTTAATGAAAATACGATACGCATGTTTATCATTATAAAAAACAAATCATAAAAATACTGATGTTTGAGAATCATTGCGGCGCATGGTAAGAGTAGGAATATAGACCTGTGACTGGACGACATATTGGTCTGGTCATTGGCTGTGAAATGTCGGATTGCAGGAGTAATTTAGAATTACTTAAAAATCCACAAAATTTCAAAAATTTATTAATTTTTCGATTTTTATGCATTTAGTAATAACCCACCTATATGATGATACACTATAAAATGTGTTTTCGTTTAAAATCAGTCTTTATTAAAGGAAACATTCTTGGGGTCTTTTGGTCCCCCACTTTGGAGCGTGAGAGATTTTTTGAGTTTATTAGGGGAAGGGTTAAGCATGTCGGATGTCGCTGCTGCCTTATTGGTTTGCTCCCCAACTTAATTGTAGAGATCATCGTGATCTTAACGCAGTTCATCATTTAATTAGCGGAGTTAATATTTCATACTACCCAGCAAATGCACTGTACTAGAATGTCCACTTCTTTAATGTATCAGCCAAAAAGTGCCAAGACAGTGTTTGGACAAAAAAGTTTTTTTTACAAGGCTCCTTTGTTCTTCAATGCTCTTCCCGAAAATATTAGGAGTGCAAACACTCTGTCACTTTTTAAAAAAATGGTTAAGGGTGTTATGCAGACTGATGGAAGTGGTATCCAAATGTCTTTGGTATCCATTCTCTCATAGTCAGTGTGGACACCCTACTCTTACCTTTTTACACAACACTATTGGAGAAGACATTATTGTCATCTGCATTTGCACAAATACCCAACTGCCGAAAACAGGTCATAATTTATTGCTCATTAAACTTCATTTCTTATTACTATTTAATATACACAAACATTCATTTAATTCTCTTATATAGGTACATACCTAAATATACTTTTAACTGTGCTATTATATATACATTTTGTTACTATCCATGCATATGATTTTTTATATATATTACTCTACTTTCACTATTACTTTTGTATTTTACAATATATACTGTTCTTATTAGCCACATTTTATATTTATATACTCAATTAATTAATTAATTAATTTTATAGTTATATAGTATTTTGTTGTATATCTTTATTATTTTTTGTTCTAACTATATTTTTCAGCTGCTCATCTCGGCACAGGTTCTTCCTAGTGAGATAAGCGGCTCCATCTCCAATGTCATGTAACAAGATGAAGAAAAATAGATAGATAAATAAATACTTTCTATACGTTAGCTCATGTAATGTAAACCGTGAACGATTAAGAGTTCATTAATACTTTGAAAATAATCTTCCTCATATCCGTCAGAGCATACCTGCAAAAGAGGGAATGGTTTAATACAATTATTAGATAAATTTATCGGCGTCGTTCCACCGAGATTAATTTAGAATCGTCCTACCTGCGTCCTGTGCGGCCTGACAATGGTCCGGCCACTCGTCCCTGGCCGCGGCCGGCGCTGGTAATAAATGGCCTTCGTAGAAATAAATTAACGAGACAAAATGCTAGCTTTCAATTTATATCACGTCAACTTGTCGCATTTGTCAGAACCGTGCGAGAGATTTATTTTTTGCTATTTCAGCCAACAGCCGGCGGCCGCTGTCTGGAATTGTCAACCACCTCGTTACGTATTGTTGTATAACTTATTGAAAAGTTTTCAGGTTGCAACAGAAAGTGGCTGGGGCCAAAAGGTCTCAACATAAAATAAACAACCCTTTTTGGCTGGGAAACTTCAAATATTGTACTTGTTTGATTTTTTACGCAGCTACCTAATTGAAATCATTTTCAATTAGATATCTCTGCGTTTGATTTTGTTATTAGGTATGTAGCTCCTTGTTAGCTCTTAAATATGTATAAAGAAATAAATTGATTTTAAAGTAAATTAAATGACTATATTCAAAGTCATCACTCAACATCTGGGCATCTGCCAGAATAAATTATATCAACTATTTAAATACATCTCAAAAAAGTATTATAAAAACCATTTTAAAATTTCCAATCAGAACCCGCGAAAGAGATTTTCAAATGTATTGACGTTTCGAATATAAAACAAATGTACCTATGCTAAGAAATTTTTTTTACAGCAATTTAAAAACAGAACCCCGACACATAACACGAGAGACACTAAAAATGGAAATAAGGAATGTAAATTGGTACCAACGTTTAACACAACTTTTGTTCAGAAAAGTCATAATTATTTTGCAACTAAACTCTACAACATTTTTTTCCAAACTTGAAAAAAAAGATTGACGAGTTTAAAAAAATATAAACTTATGACTAAATGAAATTGATTCGGACAAATTAAAAATTGTACTAAAAATGACACAGAAATTTATATTTATAAAATTTAAATTTATAAAAAAATATATTAGAAGAATATATAAAATTATCTATGTATACTTGTATCTTAATAGAGGCTAATTTAAAAAAATAAAATGAATGGATTAATCAACACTTTTTGCGTTACATAAGATACTCGTAGTTGGAGGTATTGATTCTCTTTCTTTAACTAAGACAAATTTGCAAGTTGAAAATTATATAAGAAACCAGGAATTCTTTTAAATAAAGCAGCATCCTAATAATATTGTTTATTTTTCTACCATTATGAGAATATGTCATGCATATAAAATGTATTGTGCTGATGCAAACATTGATGCTGACATTGTTGCAGAGATCTAACATCATTTAACATGTCATTTCTACAAAACATAAATTTTCGTGACGATAACCTTGACAAAAACCTAATAACAAAACACATATCAATTACTTATTTACATATTCGAGCATTCTACATTAATTCTAGAGTAGGCCGAAGACACTTTTAACTGGGATAATGGGCTTTTTTAAATAACTAATGTACTCTTTTTTAATGTTCATAAAATGTAATGTAATGTTCATAAGATGTACATGTAATATAAATAAAATATAATGTATCCAGTATTCTGTTAATGTCTCGTTAATAAAATAATAAACTTTAATAAAATAAAATAAATGAATAAAAACTTCTTTGATTTTTAAACAGGATAATCTGTGTTATTATTTAGCAAAGAAATTCTTTATCCTATAAATAAATATATGAACTCCATCATTGGTTTGTGAAATTTATAACCATAATTCCTGTAGTACGCTTAGATATTACATTTTTCTCTTTTTAGCTCACTTTCTTGTCGAAAAACCAACGATTTGACTTCGTTTTATAGTGACAGCGGATCAATAGCATGCTTGAGATTGAGAGATGAGAGGATCAATAGTATTAATGGCATATAAAACAATAAAATGAGGAAATAAAAATGTTTTTACAACTTTGTTACGGGGGAAGATGGAAGCGCCTTGTGTAATCTCTGGACCCCCGGTCCCCTTAGAAGACGGAGACGAGATAATTTTGATTATAATATAAAATAAGAAATTGTTGAATGAGACGGGGAAAGAATTTTTTTATTTTATCTTTATTAGGTATATTCTTTAGTAGGTACATGTGTACACGTAAGTTAAACAAAAATAAATATAACATATAATATTTTCTAACCAATTTAATAACACCTTATTTTTAAACTCGATTTATTATTATCTCATACCAACGGCGACATCTGTACTAGTTTATGCCAAATTTTAAAACAAGAGAGGGTGGTCATGAAAATAAAACTCACATATGAAACAAGGTGTGCAAAGTTAAGATATTGTAGAGAGGCTATGTACTTATGAGAATGCTGAAAGTAAACTTCGGCGGCACGCGATGGCGCGCAGTCAACCGTGACATTACGCACGCAATTCGATCACTCATCCGTGACCGCGCTATCTCTCTGGAGTATTCTACCACATTCTATTTTGTGGTAAAGTGTACGGCAGAAGAGCCTAGATCATTCCACATGCTTCTCGTTACCTCTAGAATAAATCGTTCGGAGGAATGTGCTATATAAGGAGTTAAGCGACGCGGTCTCTAGCAATCCAATTTGTAAAGCTAACCAAGCGACATCTTCGTGATACTACCGAGCATTAGTGTGATCTGTGCTTTGTGATATTACAACACGCGATATTACTAGTAAGTGACTAGTGCAAGTGAATAAAGAGGAAACCGGGGCGAATTGTCTTTATGAACGAACATTTAACGGAGTTTATCAGAAGTGATCTTAGGTATAGAAATAGCTAATTAGTTAGAATAGAAATAGTCAATTAGTGCGAATTAAGAAACAGTTAATAATAAGTGTGTGAAATATTCGGAGGACATTTAGCGAAAACAAAATTAAGAACACAACTAAAATTTAACTCATGTCCAGGACTTTCTTTGGAATAAATCTCTGGAAAAAAAAAAACTAAATTAATTTATAGTGTTTTTATTGCCCCCCAAAGCCACGTGACAATATATACAACTTCCAAAAATTTGACAGATGTGGTAGACAGGGTTGGGGAATTGGGGAACGTTACAAAGTGATAACTTAAGACAGTCATATGATTACCTAGAAAGAATTCCATATATACTTTCCCATATAAAAATTGGAAAGTAGATATGGAACATCTATGTAAAATATTTATCTTGATTAATGATGGCTCACTGGGGATAAAGTTCAGAATTGTGTTTTTGAAAATTTGAACATAAGTACTCCAAATATTCCGAATACTTCGCAGTAGTTCGCAATTTAAATGTACAAAGAATGTTTTTTTTTTTAAAACTTAAAATCTGAATTGTCTAAAAAGTTAGTTTAAACTTTTACTTAGAGATATAATATAATATTTTTGCTAAAACTGTGGAAGCAATCACAAAAATATTGTAAATGCCGCATACTACAAAAGCAATGAAAAATGATTTTTTATTATAACTGCTAATACTGGAATTCAAGTCAAGGTCTTCTAACTTCTAACAACATCTCATTAATATTGATGTCAAACCTGGAGATAAACGATGATAATTATTTGTTTAACATTACACAATACATTGAAAATGAAAGTAATTGTTTTTTTCAACTATTGTGCAAATAAAATGTCTTCATCTCGTTCTCTGAGAAGTATGGGTCGACTAAAAACTAGCTAATTCCGATTATGAATGACGGTGGGACGAAAGTTTTGCCTTTGGAATTGGTATTGGCGGATCGGACGAAGTTTCTCTGTCTTGCTGATGCAGAATGAGGGTACAGCCAGGATCTGCTCCTGTTGTTCAAACTTTGTGGCTGTTAACTGCAGCCAGATCTACAACTGTATTGTCTACAAATATACTTGCTCGCTGTTTTCAAATTATTGTGAATGAATGTTAAGAACAAGGGACATCCCATTATATTTATATTTTTCTTGTTAGAGATATTTGAATATAATATTTTGAGAAATTATATTGTTTATAATCACAATTTTACTGAATTTTAAATAAGGTATTGTTCCACCTTACTATATTTTTTTGTTGCATGCTTAAACATGTTCCATAATTAAAACTGAATATTTATATATATATTAATAAAAAAATATTATTGATGTCTTTGTGAAAAAGTTGTACCGGACGGCGCGTCCTAGCAACATCGGGGAGTGAAAAGACCAGCTGGCTGCCAGGCCATTCCGTCGCCCGCACCGGTTAAGTAAAAAATGCCCTTATCACTCTCTTGAGAATTATTAATGTTAAAGTAATTGCGTAATAAATGAAAATATGGAATCATTCGGCATAGCATAGCAGTGAATAAACAGTAACAAAAATGTAAGTACGAATGGTCTTATTATCTTCTTATATCTTTTGATAAACCATTTTTCCCACACGAGTCTGCCTGTGATGAATTTAACCTGCCACCCTATTACAAGAAATAAGAAAGAAAATAATAATTATATCGAATATCTCCAAAAGAACTATTTAAGATTAATTTATTACTTGTGTTGTGAGAGTCACGACTGCGCCACTGACGACAGGACGTCGATTCAAAAAAAAAAAATATTATTCGTATTGGAGAAAAGTTTCACTACACCCATGGTAGATAGACTGGTAAGTAGGTGTTAGCTTATGATAGGCCTGATTTGAAAACATGATAGAAATTAACCAATGAGATCCTTGGTGGAGGGGGAAGCTTCGAGAAGGAATTTCCGATGAAAAAAGTTTATAAGTAGGTGTTGGAGCGTTAATTCGTGAGTTTTTTGGAGGGTTTTCAACCGATAGGCCACGCTGGTTTCGTTTGATTCGCGCGTTTTTACGGTATCTGAGATATAATTTCCAAAGCAATTTGTTTCGGTATTTGACAATCAGTTACGAAAGCATCCAAATTTATCGCTGTTATAGTGTCAAAATGCCAATATTAAAATATAGGAGTATTACAAATGCCTGCGCTTTGCCGCATTTTCGAAAGATAAACAAAATTTTAGCTGTTGCATCATACAAGCGTCAATATAGAGTGAAATAATTAACGTCTGGTTTATAGTCGAAATTTAGGGATGCGTTACTTAGTTTTGTGCTTCGATTGTTTTAAAATCATTTTTGAATTTAAATCGGGATTTCATTATTGGAATAAAAACAGTTAGGATTCTTTTAAATGTATTTATAACCATCGAGAGAATGAAGAGATATGTGCCAAATGGGAAGCTGGAGGAACAAGATACACACTTATGCAGAGTCTGGAGGAAGGGCCTTCTGAGCTACGGATTCAAGCCACTACAAGATTTCAGGATGAGTACCTTTTTAGTCAATATAATAGTATTGTTAAACTGTTTCTAATGTTCTAAAATTTTTCTAAAGCAAGTTTATCTACAGTTAATATCGAAGTAGGCAGTATATTCTTAGGAAAGATACATATTTAATTTCATTAAGCATAATTCAAATCATTTGAAAGAGGATTTTAAATGTAGTCGAATTTGGTTGTTTTGAGATTGCGTCGTTCGACCCCTGGGAGACGTTCAATCATGAGGACAAAAATCCATAATTACGTGCATATTCTCTATATATAAAGAACTGGTTCTAACTAGAGAATTTCAAAAAGTACAGATGGGTCATTCCTCAATGGGTCGACATTACGCTTATACTTGATTGAAGGAAGTAACTTCTAGGTGAGAGCGCTGTAGTTGCGAAATAGTTAATTCCGACTTGTATGAATATGAGAAGAGACAGTGTTTGACTGAAAGCGGTAACCAATTCATTTTTAGATTCATTATAAATAATGCATTTAGGGTTGAAATAATATGACTCGTCTTGCGATGGCATCGTTCAGTTTTGGGGGAAGCAAGCATGGAGTATAAAGACCATGATATACGTCGGAAAATGGGTTTATAAGTAAGGCATTCCCATAAGGGACCACTGCTCGAAATAACTCATTGGCTAAGACGTTTGGTCCGAAGTCTGTGTTGTTGACCTCTGGAATTAGTTCGGTGTGATTTTTGATGGATCAGTTATACTAGAACAAACAAGAGTTATTGTAGGGATGCATTCAGCATAAGGAATGCGTGAAGGCAGATAGAATAATCCATATATATTGATTTCGAGTACCAAAATTATGACGATATTTTAGATTCATTATAAATAATGCAGTTAGGATTGAAATAACATGACTCGTTTTGCGATGGCATCGTTCAGTTTTGGTGGAAGCAAGCATGGAGTATAAAGACCATGATATACGTCGGAAAATGAGTTTATAAGTAAGGCTTTATTCCCATAAGGGACCACTGCTCGAAATAATTCATTGGCTAAGACGTTTGGTCCGAAGTCTGTGTTGTTGACCCCTGGAATTAGTTCGGCGTGATTTTGATGGATCATGGAGTGGAGAAAGACAAGAACCAATCCATTTTAATCCCATTAGATGTAATTCAAATCATTTGAACGCAAGAGAGGGAGCGAATGAAGTGGGTTGATTGTTTTGGGTTTGCCCCGCTTCTTGCCAAGGAGACGTTCAATCACGAGGACAAAAATCCATAATTACGTGCATATTCTCTATATATAAACAACTAGTTCTAACTAGGGAATTTCAAAAAGTACAGATGGGTCATTCCTCAATGGGTCGACATTACGCTTATACTTGATTGAAGGAAGTAACTTCTAGGTGAGAGCGCTGTGATTGCGAAATAATTCATTTTGACTTATATGAACGGGAGGGAGAGAAAGTGAATCGGGTTATTAATTATGCGCAACCGATTCAGGATACACCACTGAATATTGCGATTTCGTTCGTACGTTAAATTTTGCTTCAACGATATTTGAAATAAAGTATTCACGTTATCTACAT
This sequence comes from Agrypnia vestita, assembly GCA_016648135.1. Classification (NCBI taxonomy): domain Eukaryota; kingdom Metazoa; phylum Arthropoda; class Insecta; order Trichoptera; family Phryganeidae; genus Agrypnia; species Agrypnia vestita. The sequence goes on along the minus strand of JADDOH010000161.1, from coordinate 32,726 downwards.
GAATTATTTTGCTCAGATAAATCGTTTAATTATTGTATAAATATAGTCACATGGTCATAGGAAGTTGGTGAGGTAGATTTATTCACTACGCTTTGGATATCTAGGAATGTATTGACACACGAGGAGGAATTCACATTTTCAATTACCAAGAAATTATCTTTATACTCCACAGAGGATAAATTGCAATAATCAGCTTTAAACTAATAACCAACATTCTTTTAGACGCAAGGACCCCTAAAAAGAATTAGATGCCACTATTAATATCTTCCAACTTAATCTTTAGACGCAAGTGATCCCTAAAGTTTTGGTATACCTTGGATTTACATTTTCTTCGGAATGCTGACGATTTGTCGAGGCAATATCATATCATAATTTAGCTTCGGATTGTTTATCAAGGTAAAGGAAACGCCAGAGGAAATGTATAGAAGGAAGTTTTTCATAGTCATAAAAGGGGCAGGCCGATGGGGCTCCTTTAGCGCGGAAACCGAGGATGTGTCATTACCCACGGACATTAATCCTCCTTTCCATAGATTCATTTTTAAACTTGTTAAATAAATTCCTAACGAGAAAAGTGAAGTACTGTTAGCAACAGACACCACATACTCGGAAGTAGACCTATTTTAAAATTATTAGACTCTCGGTTTGCAGATAAATACAGTTTCTATCAAGATAATCAATCCAGAGGCGAATCACTGAAACAATCTGATTATGTGTTTTTCTCCAAACTATAAATTGTATATAAGCAGATAGAAGCAGCTAACAAAAGTAAGCAAATTTAAAAACAAAATGATATGTAAATGTGCTTTTTCTTTCAGATATTATTCGTTTCTGTTATGGTTAGTTATTCCAGTAAATGGAAACTCAAAACAATAAATTTTATACGTATTGTAGTCAAGTCCGAGTTAAAATTATAAGTATATTATTATCTTTGTATGTGTAAATATAGAATTTCCAACACGTTTTCTGAAATATTTGGGTTGCCACGTGCGTCACAATAGAGGGGGAGTTATAGATTAAAGACGATATCACGAGCCAATAACTTCGACGTTTCTATAGTAATTGAGTGAGAGTATAGTGATTTATTTATTTATAAATTAGAAAAAAAACGACATCATGAGCCATTTAATAAATAATCTAGTATAGAGACATATCCTGGTAAACTAGGATAAAAGCCATTAGGTAGTATTTGCATTTAGAATGAAACTTGCGAGAACTTAATAGGATTTTGATATTAATTAAACATCGATAAGAGACATTACGACCGCATCGCGTTCTTACAAAATAATCCTTTCAGTTCATTCAAAACGGATAATTCTAACCTTTTATCTACGTAGAGATACTAATAGGTTATTATCTATTTTATAATGTGTATTTCGGAACAGTACGATCGAGATCAGTAAGAGTATTTTAGTTTACGTATCTGAATTAGAGCTTATATTAGATGGTTTATTAATTTTGGTTAGATTCAAAAAAAAATTTAGTTGGTAGCTTCGGTTCGGTGAGCCAAGGCTCAACCACTTTATACACGGTTAGGTCAGGTTTATCACATGCTTATACAGGATCAGTGGTAACTACCACACTTGTACTACCACACGACTATAACCGGTAAAATGGGAACATCGCCGGTTAAAAGTTTTTATGATTTTATTTCTCTATTCAATGAAGTTATAATGTTTTCTCATTTTGGTGAATTTATAATGTATTAAATAGCTTCCATTTTTTACAAGCGGATTTAGCAGAGATATTGAAAAAAACAATTTAAAAACAAAAAAATTTACAGAAATCTGATCAAAACGAACTATGCAAGCTATCGTATCTGCTCCGTTATCCGTTATATTTCGTATAGATTAACTATTTAACGGAAGATGGTTTCGAGGCTTTCTAGGTACAAAATGCATTGAAAGTTGCGTTAAAAAATCTGCAAAAATGTAAAATTTATTAAGATTTTACACTCATATAGAATTTTTTTTTCTCATAAAAGCTAAAGAGTGTGGAGTCACCACAAAGATATTAACTTTATCGTTCAATGCTATGTATGGCATTTAATTCGAAGAAAAATTAAAAAAAACTAATATTTAGAATCAGACCATTAAAAGTACCTACATGATGTTTTCCACTCCGCAAAAACACTTAATTCTTCTTGGCCCATTCAACTATAGTTATAACAGTCAATTCCAATTTTTGCATGTCATCCATTTATATGTAAGTTATTATAAGTTGTTCAGAAATTTTAATGTCTAAATTTGTGAGATGACTTCTCACAAAAAGAGCTTTTTATAAATTATCAAAATATTATTATAATAATTATGTTATTTTGTTCTGATGACGGAAATATTAAGTAGTAAAATTAATTTATTCTTTATTATTAAATTTTTTTTGTTACAAACATAAAATAAAGTTAAAATAATTGCTTATAATCCACTTTTTACTCAATATAAGCAAACAATAATTCCCTGCAAAAAAATTAAAACAGTAAAAAAAACAGCGTACTGACTGTAAGTGTTCTTTTATGTGACTTGGGTCTAGTTTTAAGTGCTCCTTATATAAAAGATTTATAATATTGCACAGATGATATTTATTTGCAGGTTATTGTAGAATTACGAGTAGCTTTGAAAAGTTTGCTTCTTGATCCCGGTCGCGGGTAAAATATTTGTCGAACGAAGATTTTTTGTAAAAAAACATCAATGTTTAAATTGAGGTTTTAAAGAAATTTTGGGTAATATCATAATAATGTACAAACCTGATGCATATGTTTATAATATATAAAACAACTTCCCATTTTTGCTACATAACACCAATCCCACGGGTGACACATTTAACCAAAAACTCCCAACAAGTAAGCAATAATTATTATTTATTATGGTTCACAGCCAACAGCCGTTTACGAAAAAACAAAATATATAAATAAATATTCTTATATGCGTTCGCGTGTTTGTAAAAATAGTTTTGAACTCGTTTAAGGACAAGCCCGAAATAAGCACATAGAGTAGGTATAATTTAAATGTTGTCCTACTTATGTAAATTTAATAAAAATACTTATCTAGTGTATGGCAACATTAAATTTTCTAATTTCTGACATTAGAAATGTACTTTATTGTTTACTATATGAAAAATGTACCTTCAGGATAAAAATATCAAGCGTCTTTGTAAATAAAACAGAAGAAAATGACTTTGAATCAATTTGAAGGTGTTTTGTGTTGACAATTGACATTACACGCAATGTTAAGCAAGCACTTTGGTAAAATATTTCGAATAGCTCGTCTGTTTTTCTCACATTTTTCGCCATTGTTTAAAAAAAACAAACCAAAAAATAATATATTTTTTATTGTATCATTGGAAAATAGTGTTTTATTTTGTGATTTTACCAGAAAGCATCATCCGAAATTTTAAATTAAAATTTTGGTTTTGTACAATGATAAAGTTTCTTTTATGCAATGTAAGAGCATTATATACATACTAATAGATAGGTACATACTAAATATTCGCAAGCGGTTTTTTCTTTCGATGCCATTCCATAATAATATAAATCCAACAGTTCGTCTCTCCATTTTGGGAAACAATATTCACAAGTCCAACTTGTTTTGGCTGTTTTATTGCTTGTCATCTGCAGAACGCTTCAGTGTGCAACCGGTTCAACGAGGGGCAGAATGCAAAATACAAAGGTGCAGTAGGTGAAGGAAAAACAACAATTTTGAATAAACCTTTGAAATTCAGCGTGGATATAAATTCATTTTGAAATTAAGATAAATTATAGAAGTCTCACAGAAACGGAGATATTTATATGGGAAACGTGTATGGAAGTCTTTACAGAGTAGCCCGGGTTCATGGCCTCCATGAGCTGGTTCAAGTGATCACAATACAACGTTCACCAATTGCACTGTAAGAACATACAGAATTTTTGAAAGATGTATTATATGTTCTAAATCTGTTTCTTTCATATAGTGGAATTAACTATGTTAGAGACATCTATGTTTCTTCCCATGACATAGTTAGTATTCATAGATCTCGCAGCTGGTAATGTTACCTCTAAGTGGAATAGTAAACAATGTTCTTATATATATACAGGATTATTTGTAAAACATTAATAACCTCGCAGGACTATATTCCTGCCTTGATTATGAGTCGAAAATGTTCAAGCTATTATGACCTAATATCAATAGTTAAGGAGATATGCATTTTTTGTAAAACGTTGGACTATCATTACAATAACTTATATCGGATATGAAAAATTCATTCCCCTTAATACAAGTCAAATAAAAAAATAAAAACCTTTAAATTCCAATTGGAAAACATTCCAATTGGAATTTTTTCAAGGTTTTTATCATTTTAATTAACTTGTACTGAAACAAATGAATTTTTCGTAATCGATATGAGTTACTGTAATGATAGTCCAACATTTTACAAAAAATAAGTCGGAAATATTGAAAAAAAAATGCAAACTTTGATGTCGCATATCTCCTTAACTATTAATATTAGGTCATAATAGCTTGAACATTTTCGACTCATAATCGAGTCAGGAGGATAGTCCTGCGAGGTTATTGATGGTTTACAAGTAACCCTGCATATGATATTTTCCCGAATTATTTAACACACAGGTACATTAGAATAAGTCTGAAAATTATTATTTTATTTCTTTGTTTCCACTATAGATCAATATATATTTTTAACAGTATTTTAAAATTAAAGTAAACATTTTGAAATATGTAGTTGAAAACCATGACTTTGAACAATAAGACCGAAAATTAATTGAAAAATTAGAATTATTTTAGGACCCATATATGCAATTGAAAACTATTCAAACCAAATAACATCATAACTTAAGAAAGCCAGTAAATTTAAAAGTATGCAAATAATAACACCTTCGTTGTGGCTTGGGGCGTGGCGAAATCTTAATTCGATTGAAGTCTCTTCTTAATTGGACATTAGGGGTGATACTAAACCAACGGAACCTCTACCGAGGCTGTTGGGGGATGTTTTCCTTTCAAAAACCGAAGATCTGGTGCTTTTCTGAAACGGAGGAAGGAAACATAAAGCTGGCATTAATTGTAGGCATCAGCTCGGATTACCAGCCCGATGCCGCTCGTTACCCGTTAACTGGAATTGTATACATATTTTCCTCTTCAAGTATTTCGGGCCCTTGAACAAATTTAACTTATCCAATTATCGTGAAAGTGTAGTACAAGTCAAATAAAATTGTAATCTTTATTCTAAATGACACGTTTTTACGATTCAAAAATTAGTAGTGATATATAGCAGAGATATATTGAGAAATAATAAAAATCAATGGGTCTACTTACATTATTAATGTCTCGAGAGAGTCTCAGAAACTGCTCTTGTAATATTGAGAGCTAATTACATTCTTTTCAAATACAAGCTAGTTAGTAAAATTATTAGTGAATGAAAAATCCTTAATATTTTTTCCTAAGTTTTTATTTTACCAACAAATCTTTACAAAACAACAGCATTTTGCTTATTAACTCTCTACAGAGACAAACAAGTACATTATGTACATTCTGCAATTGGTTATTTATGTATGTTGATTATGTGTACTTAAACAACTATGTTTCATTTTTTTTCAATTGGTTCAGCAACATTGTAGATTGCTAACTGAAGAAAGCATACACAGGATTCCCCAATTTTAGGGATCACGACACAACATGGATTGAAATAAGGCATTCCATAAGGCACCGTGAATTGATTGCGAAATTCGTGAAAAGTCGTAAAACTCATGTAGGTGTAATGAATCAAATAATATAAATAGATACATACATATAATACAATCAATATTTTTAAATCACGTTTCACTTTATTAAATTAAAATAATTTTCATGATTTGGTCGAATTATTCTTCTTCTGTTTGTATTAGGACTGTGATTATTTATTTACTTATTTCTCGGCTCATGCTTCAGAGATATTGATGGTCAGTTATACTTCCATCATTAAATTGGGAGTCTACCGTGTTCCAAGGCTCAGGTTCTATGGTCTGTTCTTTGTTTCTTTGGTTCTTGTTTTATCTTAGGCAGGCAGTTGACCTTACCTAAAAACCCTCCTCCTTTTTCAGTCAAGCTTAGGACTGGCGTTGACAGAGTTAAGTTTTATTTTATTTCCCCGATTAATTATTTCAAAATGTTTTATTTATAATAAACCCAGTAATTCATTTTTAAGGTATTTAATAGTTATTATAAATATATGAAAGCACCGTATATATACGATATATATTTATGTTTCTGTTGTAAAGTGTAGGCAAACCGTTGTTCATAATTGAACAATCATGGATAAAAATCATAAAATCTTAATAGTAGAAATCAGTTTATTTCACACACAATTACTTAAGTTTTTATGCAAAGTTAATATTTAATTAAAACCAACATTTGGGCTATAATGATAAAAATATTGACATTTGAAATGAATGTTGATTTGATCCGAAATTTCAAATTCAAAATTTCTCATAGAAACTTACATAAATATGTACGTCCCGTCTATAGGCTATCATAATGATGTCAGATATTATAATGATGTTGTTATCCTGAGAAAAGAGGAGATTATTTTCATTGCTTTATTTTTAAAATCTGCACATAAGACTTTGTTGTTTCGAGTGCATAAATCGCTAACGATAACAATATTCGAAAAATAAGGAATGCTGAGCATTTCGGAACGTCGCTTAATATTCAAATGCAATTTATAAAAAAAAACATAGAAGAGATTTCCTTACAGTCGTCTCAATTTAACCAAAATCTACAACATGGAGAACTCCTCCGAGGGTAATTAGTGATTAATTTGGATTTATTATTGAATTTTCTATCTACTTACAAATATAAAAAATTTAAATGCTTACACACTGTATTGCTTACTTACTTTTTATCATGCTGTATTCCTAAATGATGGTTAAACCGTTATTTTAACCGGTTATTTTCAAGACAAAGGATTTGTATCTGATTGTATCGATGATTGATAACTCAAATACAACTGTTGTCTAGTACCGATGATTACCTGTCGAATTACAAAAACTCAGTTTCTAATCCTCGCAATCAGATACAAATTTCTACGTGGTCTGATAGAGATGATAGAGTACCACAATCTTTTTTGAGACAAAACTCTCGTCTTTTCCACATTCACACATTGATCTATTCCAGGGTTATTTAGTTCCATCAAAGCCGTATTTGTCTTCCACAATGCAACAAAAATTCCAAACAACTCATATTCACAGAGCCTCCATGCGCTTCAACGCACGTTTTAAGAAGCTTGATTTTTTCAATTCCACAATTACTGCAAGAAAATCAATTTTATTATTCAGAACAAAATATCTCTGACTTTCTTTGTATTATTTACACGCAGATTTTAATCCATCCCCATCCCATCTTCCCTTTCCTTCTCACTCTCATCCCCTCCGGAAACATTTAAGTACTATACTGTTAACTTTTCTTTTTTATTTCACTTATCTTTTCCCTTTTCATTCTCACCACATTACAGTCCACGCTAATTTACATGATTCCTCTAATTAGCTTTTTTGTTGTTGATTGTGCTTGTGTTTAACTGATTATAAATAAGCTGTTTTTGATTTCCAGAATAAAATAAAATACATTTAGCTTCTTATTTAAAAATATATATGCTTTATTTTGTATAACAATAATGAAAATATTATTCTTGTTAAAAACAATATTTTAATTTTAATGTGTCAACATAATATCATCATTGTCTTTATATTATATAAAAGCAAAGGCAGCAATATCCAAAAAAATTTTTGAATACAGTCTCCGAGGATTAGGAAATATATCTCTATCCCCTCCGAAATGTTGTTTCCAAATCACTATTAAAAGAAAAGGCAACAATATGGACTTCAACCAATCAACCCATAAGGATGTGTCACTTTACAAAATGTGTGTACAAAAAAAAACACACTAAAGTGAGATTTGATGTCGATTTTAGGCTGAAAAATCAAAATAACAAAGAGAGCAATATCTAATTGTGTAAATAGCAAACGCAGTAATGTCCACTATTTAGAATATTCATATTTGAAAGTTAAATATTTATTTATACACGTACATAAAATGAAAAGTGTGGTGGCTATTGTTTTTAAAAACTTATTTCCAATGAGATGTAGGTTTTATAGATTCCAAAGAACTTTCCTGGAGTAGTGAGAGATTATAGAGTTGTCTTTTGTGCTTGAGTTTGGTCCCTTTTGACTGCTTATTCTATATATGGTTTTATTAATTAAGATTTTTAATATATTAGATAATTAATATTACCTTTCTCATTGTCTAATAAATTAGATTACACTACCTATATAAATGATTGTAAGTGGTTATTCCTCACCACACACAAGAACATAATTCTTTTTGGTGAGGTTTATACGTGATATAAAATGATGAATAGTAAACATTTTCTAGGTATAATTATAATAAAATATTATATATATGTTTAATTAAATAAATAAGAAAAAAATAATAAAATCTCAGAAACACCTCAGTGGGATATTGCTCCCCTTGCTTTTATTCCCCTCATATAATGAAGTAAAAAATGATGATGTCAAATAAAAATAAATATTTTTCTGTAAGAAGGGCGCTACTGAAAAAATAAAACTTTTGATAAGTTTTATTTAAAATATGTAGGTATTTTGATATGACGTGACTTTTTTGTGATCGAAAAATACCATTTGTTTCGAGAAACTTCTGTGAAGATTCGGATAAAATAGGAATTATTTCGGAAGCTTTTTCGAACTTGGAATAGTTGTATGAAAGCTTTCATTAACTCATTAAATCTACTAATATTTTTCTTGCAATAGTTTCACAAGTTCATCAAAATATTTACTAGAAAAGTTCACTGAACTCGATAACAAGTTAAGTCGGACAAAAATTGGTATCTCTCCCAAACTTTGAGGGGATTCAATCTGAGCGAGTTGAGTAATTGTGTTGTTTGGAGTGGACCGGATCCGAATCTTTGGGAACAACAGAGTGATCGATCTCAACAGTTTCTTCGCATTCGATTCTTAATCATTATACTTACGTTGAACCATTTCTAACTGAAAATAAAAAATATTTAATTAAAAATCTTTAAAAAAATTGCTAAAAAAGCATTATTCTATACACTTTACTTTAAAGCTCTCATGTTTTTTTGTTGTTGTCAATTTACATCAATGATCTATATATTGATATTATTTTGTTTGGATACTATACACAGCCTTAAAGTTTTTAAAGCAAACATTACAAATAAATACAAAATATAAAAATGTAAGCACAAAAAATGTTTTGTGAAAAAAAGGGTTTTCTTCTTGTATGTGTTTAGCTTTTTTTTTGTCAAAAATATTTATTTTTCTTTATTAATACGAACCTTTCCAACTTACTTTGAGTATTTGTCTGGAGATCTACACCTTAAATGCATCAATCGCCTTATCATTTCCTCAATAAGTGTCCATGCTTCCACTTTATAAAATAATACTGAGAACACAAATGTTTTTTTTATATTTAACAAATCTATGTATATTTTTATCTTAAAGATTATTGGCCGGATACCCAAGTGGAAGGAGAAGAATGGGAAGGCCTAGATTGAGACGGGAGAAGGAAGTGAGAAGGGATGCACTGCAACTATTCCAGGTGGCGAATTTTGAAATTGGAGGACTCGATTTGGGCTATAGCGCCATTGGAGAGAGAGAGAGGGAGACTATATTTATCTACCCGGAATTTTCAATTTTGTCAATTGCGCCATGTTAACCATCTAATATTTCGCAAAACTTATGACTTAGACCTATGACATATGAATTAAACCTTGAAAAACGTGGTTCACGCAAATTTTTTTGAAATGATGTTTCGATGCAAAAACGTGCACAATATGCACATCAACAGGTTACGATGTTTTCGAAAATTTGGCGTAAACCACCTTTTTCTAGGGACTTATTATGGGGAATAAAAGGCAGCAATATAAAAAAATAATAATACAGTCGTCGAGGATTACTAATTCATGATGTACTGAATTCGAGATTTTATAGGAAATATAGCGTATACGTTTATAGAGAACATGATTTTAGGAGGGATAGATACACAACATATAGAATTCAGTACATTTTAAATTAGTAATCCTCGGTGACTGCATTCAAAACACTTTTTTTATATTGCTGCCTTTGCTTTTTTATCCCACAATTCATACACTGTACATACACTTATTATATTCATACATACATTCATCGTACAATTCATACACTATTATAATTAAATCAATAAACAGTTCAAATGTACATACACTATTATAATTAAATCCTTGCGTTTAAACTGTAATTATAGTTTTGCAAGAGGTAATTTAAAAAAAAAAAATAAAAAAATTAAAAAAAAAAAATTTAAAATTAAATATATTAAGTAGTCTTGTGAAAATGATACATCTATAATTTCTTTTTTAAATAGCTACAAACTTTATATTGCAATGAATTGTTATCTTGGCATAATTTAGTGGATATTCCTCAAAAGTTTTTGGAATTCATTGCAATATAAAGGGGAAGCTACGACTATTTGAAAATGTAAAGAGATTTGTACAAGAATACATATCGCTCATAATAAAACAATACTTCATAAGCCACTTAATACAGATTTTATAAAGGAGACAAAAAACTGCATAATACCTAGATTCTTTACAATCACCAGAATAGGAGTAATAGCTTTAATGGAATAATAGACACACATAATTGTTTTTCATATATACGATTTTGCCAGATTACATATCCAAACATTTGAAAGACAAATACACAAAAACTTGATATTGACAAAAGTGAGGTATTATTGTTTAATCACGAACTATATGTATTTTTCAATTTTTTCTTTATAATAGTTACATTTTATAATAGGTTACAATGGCGAAATCGGTTTCGATGTTCTCCTACACTGAGAGGAAAAGTTCTGGGTTCGTATCCGAGTGGTAAACATATCTTTTTTTAAAATAATTTTTTTAACTATCATTGAACTTCGAATTGGAATTTCAAAATTAACTTTAAGCAAATATTTAATTAAAAAATATGTAAAATTTTGCGTACAGAAAACAAATCTCCTAGATTCCCTCAACAATTCCACTCGCAAAACCCAAAAATTGTACCCTGGTTAATTATTTATCAGGGTAGTTTTAAATGAAGCGGAAAAGACTGCCCCACTTGGCCGGGGCGCCGAAGTGGCCGACTGAGTTTGGGGCTCCGTCCCGGCCGGGCGGGAAGAAAGGCCAACTTTATCCGCACCGCGGTTTTCACACCGCGATATGTAAATTTTTTGATTTTGGATTCATACCCGATGGCGCCGCTCCGATGGCGAGCCTGAATATTTTATGATAACACCAACTTTGTGTGGGAGAGTTTGGATTATGCTTTAATGCGCCACCGAGAGGTTGCGGGAAGGGTGGGATTCTGCGCTTTAATTTCTCTACACGATTCTCGTCTCATTTAAAAGTAAAGTAATGTTTTAATTGGGCCTTTATTGCGAGGACACGGGTGATTTTACAATCCCTTAACCCTGGAACGCTCGCTTGGATCGCGATGATACCTCTCAAAGCTGCGATGCAAGTACCATTAGCGAAAGTTATGTGGCGAAAATAGGAACATTGTAGCCATATACGCAAATATATTGTAGTTGCAAAATTGCTTCTAATGTCACCATAAAATATTCTTCAGATGGTGTTTGGAACAATAAGGAATATAGTCTGCAAAAGTTTTGTCTTATTTTGTATTCTTAATAATAATGTTATATACACTGCATTGTATTAATAGTCCGTTTTTGTGTACACGTTGTATTAGTACTCGTTTATTGAACCGATGGACATGTTTATAAATAAAAAAATATTATACCGCTCAACATATTCACATATAGCAGAATACATATTATCATCATCATCATAACTATTTCTACAACCCCTGGTGGGTCTTGGCCTCCTCTTCCACTTGTACCAGATCTTGTGCCAGCCCTCTCCAGTTCTGAATCTTCACGACTGATATGTCTTTGACTGATATTGTTCCTCAATATCAGTTTTGGCCTACGTAAGCTACTTCATCCTATTGGTTTTAAATTCAGTAGGGACTTCTCCGTTCATATTGTTGTTCAAGCCTTCATTACACGTAGCCCAGCCACTAAAGTCTCTCCACTTTTATAAATTTTGTGACGCTTACAGACTTGTGAGATAAGCCTTAGCTTGGTCTGCGAAAAAATTCATTGCCCAGAACCAGGCTAAAGACTCGCCTCAAAATTTTCCTTTCAAAAAAGTCCAGTTCTCGCTCGTTTCTCTTAAAGTACCCGTGTCTCAGCTACATACATATTTCTAGATTTTATCTGATTTTGGGACGGAGATAACAACTGTTTGCGCTTACCATGCGCTTCTAGATTTCTCCTGTAGAGAATGTGCAGGGTGTAACAGAGCTAGTCCACAATACTTTATAGATGAATTCCAGTCTTGGTCATGAGTCGAAAATATTCAACAACCACAGAAATTAGTAGATTTGTGTGTAACAAACTAAATTACATTTTTATCAACTTTTAAATAATATTAGTACTTATTTTATATAATTTTCATCAAAAACTTATATTTAAGATACAATTCCTGATTGTAATGACTGGTTGTATGATAATATAAATATCGCTCCAACAGTTTTTTAATACCCAGATATCGTGGAGTTGTAAAATTATAATCCATGCTTGTGTAACAATATATTGATTTACCTATTTTAATTTAATTTTTTTTATTGCCATTGCTGCACAACTGTTGGTGTTGAAAAGTGATATTGCACCATCGTCTGTGTATACATAAAATACGGGATTTCTCCTTCCTGTCTTGGGTTTGAAATGACAAGTATATCACACTAAATAGAACTTCAAGATTCACGACTACTTTCAAAAGGTCTCATCTAAAATCGTAAATGTCAATTAATTTAGAAATTACACGTGCATAAATACATACATCCCGTTCATTTTTGAGTTTTAGGATAGTAATATGGGGTTAGTAAAATGGGGTAGTAGTAACCGAATAAGGCGTAACTTTCGGTAACGTAACGTAAGAACTGTCGTAAATCTAGGCCAATTTTTCTATTTTTGAGTGCTGGGGTAACAATTACTAAAATAATAATATTTTATTTACATACAAGGTCAGATTGTCACATAATACAGGAAAATATAAAAAATGGTAATCTGATTTAAGATAAATATAATATGTAACTATAATATCTACCAAACAATAGAAAAACATATAATATCTACAATAGAAAAAAATACATTTTCTATAAAAGACAATATAATTAAGGATAAATTATAGAAGTCTCACAGAGACGAAGCTTTATTTATATATGAAAAAAGTTGATGGAAGTCTCTTATACGATGGTGTAACGACATGCCTATCGTTCCATTAGCAGCCTGCGCCCTTCCCTAACCGTCTTTCTTTCACCACCAATTCCCCTTATATTAAAAAATCAAATAGCGTGCCTTTCATATGAAACCTCATTTAGTATCTAAATTTTAATGTTCGAAATTGCCCCCAACGCGAGTTTGAAACTTTCTCGCCTAAGTAAACGCAACCGCTTTAAGAACAAAACGCTCCGTTTGTCTATTTGTTTTAGCCTTCAACCCTCAAAAAGTCATTCCCGCCAATATAATTATCAAAAAATTCTAGTTCTGCCTTTAAATTGTTTCTATTTTTCAATCCAAATTTTTACAACATCCACTTAATTATTACTTACGACGACTCCACTTAAAAAAAAACAACGTTTATATTAAATATAATATTTCTGCCGCGCGAAAAAGTAGAATACAAGCCGCTTTGTCTGTGTTTTTTACAACCCCCAGCGCGTTTTTTGCTGGTTCTCTCGGGCGTCAGGCGGGTCTCTTTCGGTGCGTTAAAAAGTAATGGCAGAATTACCGGATTAGTATTATTAACATCTCCTAGTGTGGAGTAATATAAGAAACGGCACGGAAATAGTTATTATTGTGGTTCAGTGTGTGTTTTCACAACCAAGGACGCTGTGTTCATAAACCGTTTGTTCCCTGGCTTCAATACCTACACCAACATCGCTTTCGACTAGCCATCCCCGGGACGATAGGCCGCTTACAAGGCTTACGTCAGCGACTTGCCGATTCATCTTCGATGCTCTGTCGGCTTATGTTAAAGGTAAACTATTTGTACCCCAGCATTCTACCCTGACTACTGACAAGGCTCTCCTTTCTTCCTCCTGCTACTGGTTGCATGTGTATTTGCGACCAGCATCTCCAAGGTTTTGCGCCCCCGCGCGAAACCTACCCCGGCTAATTTTTACGCTAAATCCATGTTTAGTGTAAGATTCTGTACTTCGTAGTGTTATTTTCTCCAAGTGTCGTGTCACAGTGAATTCGTGTAATTTTAAGTTTAAGCTTGACTGTTCCATCTTCTTTGTATATTCATCGTTATATATATATTGTGTTCATGCAAAACTTTATTTTGGTATAGAGACATCTGACATTTTTACTTTGGGGTCGATTGATCGATAACCTCTGTATCAGGATTGCAAGGGGGTGTGTTTCCCCGCTAAAAAATTGTGTATATCCCATCTCCCGGACGGCCGTCAGAGGCCGCAAATATTTTATCTCATCTTTTTCTGTGTATACTAATTGTTCATTGTTTATGTGTGTTATTTCTTTTAGCTATTTCAATTCTGTCACCTATGATCGATTGATCAATAATATAAAATTATCTAGTATTAATAATTGTTTCTTACGTTTACCATAAGTCGCTTTTTAAATCGATACCCTTTCCCCGTATGAGAGTGCAGATCTCGTGGACCCACAGAAAACATCGCCCTGAAGTTCAGAGTCCAGCTCCCTGTGCTGCCGTGGCTAAATTAATATAGGTAAGGACGAATATCAGACACTGGGCCCTATATCGTGAGGCTGAGCGCGTTCTTCACTCTCGTGCGGGAAAGGAGCTTTAAATTATCTAATTCTTTAAATAATAATTACTTGTTTGTTTTTATTTAAAAAAAAAAATTTCCAGCCTTGTCATTATTCAGGTCTTACCGATTCACATAAGTCCGACGGAACATGGGAGAACGACATTCCGGCTCCATTTTCATCCATCTTTTAAATTAATTTACAGCAATTCTACTCGTGCACTCCGTCTAAATCCATACTCCTTTTCGACTCTTGACTAAACCATCGAATTTCAATCCTTTTTTCTTTCCATTCTGTCTATTCGAAAGAACAGCGATTTGCTACCTACCTAATATTTTTTCTTTTTTTATTGTTTTCGATCATTTAGTTCACTTCCGAAAATCAACACATTCCCTTTCCAGAGGTGCTTTACTATTTTATATTCGGGGTTGCTTGTGATGCATTAAAATTACTTTTATAAACAATTTTTTTTCTGTACTAGTGACAATTATATTCGAATCCAATTCCAGGGGCACTCAATTATTTTATACAAGGGGTCGCTAACGATGCATTATAATAACTTTTATAAACAATTTATTTTTTCCCTTACTAGTGACAATTATTTTTGAACTAGATTCCAGGGCCGCTCAACTATTTTATGTTCGGGGCCGCTTACGTCGTATTAAACTTACTTCTGTAAACAAAAAATATTGTACTAAGGACATTTATTTTTTTGTATCCAATTCCAGGGGCGCTCAACTATTTTATATTCGGGGTCGCTTACGATGCATTAAAATAACTTTTATAAACAATTTATTTTTCCCTTACTAGTGACAATTATTTTTGAACCAGATTCCAGGGCCGCTCAACTATTTTATGTTCGGGGCCGCTTACGTCGTATTAAACTTACTTTATAAACAAGCAAAAATTTGTACTAGTGACAATTTTTTTTCTTATTCAATTCCAGGGGCGCTCAACTATTTTACATTCGGGGTCGCTTACGATGCGTTAAAATTACTTTTATACACACACACACAATTGTTTCGTTCTAGTGACAAATATCTTTGTGTTCTGGTTCCAGGGGCGTTCAATTATTTCATGTTCGGGCTGGCTCTCCACACATTGCATTTATTTCCATAACTTTTCTATCGACCATTGCCTTTGAGTACTCGTTCAGGGGTACTTAACCTATTGAGACTTCGTGCCACTTTATTCCGGCTATATGAACTTGTGCTAGAATTTATCAACGGTTAATTAGTAACAGCTATTTTCACACTCATAAATGCGCGGCCAACCATTTCACGGCCGATCCACATTATTCATTCTTGTGGAATCTAATTTTGTCTAAATTCGCAACGTACGTTACGTACAAGAGGTACTCAATCATTTTGAGCGGAAGCTTTTCCCCTCGACTTTACGAAACGTCCCTAATTTTTCGATTCGTTTATCTGTTCTACTATGGAACCAATTCTACGTGTGTCTTTGTCAAATAAGAAAACTCTTTGTAGGGCCCTGTCAGACCGCGGAATTTCCCCGGCAACGACATTGCCGGAGCTCCGAGCCCAGGCAGTAGAATACAATCACACGATTGAGGTGACTGAGCCACCTCTGGTGGCCCTCCCAATTCGAGTTCCCCGAGCAACTGGCGACGACCTTCTCTCGTCTGTTAACAACCAGATTGCAGTTGCAAATCCCCATCCCGCTATTGAGCCCCGCTTGGATAATTTATTGGTTGAGTCATACCCTCGAGCTCCCTCCAATATTAACTATAGTGGCTGGAGAATCGAAAACTTCGATGGATCTCAGGATGCCAGAGAATTCCTCACGCGGCTGGAGGAAATTGCGCGCTCCCGACAATTCGATGCGGCGAATCTTTACCGCATTCTTCCAGAATTTCTTAAGGGCAAAGCTTTACTTTATTATAGAGCCACCTTCAGGGAGAACTTCCCTTGGAAGGAATTCAAATGCGCATTCCTCAAACGGTTTGAGTCGGCTTCACTGGCAATAACCAGAAAAATTGAAATTTGGTCGGCCCGACAGCACTCCGACGAATCGGCCCCAGATTTCCTTTGTCGCCTACTTGTCGTCAATGACCTCGTAGAGCCTCCGCTAACAGAACCAGAATTAGTTGAAATAGCCAAACGTGGACTTCATCATCGGTTTGTTTCTATCATTGTCGGCCGACGAATTATGTCAATGGCTTCACTCGAAGAGCTATGCCACGAGTTTGATTCAATCACGTGCGCCTCTCCCCCTTCTCCTCGGAGGAACGTTACCTCTAGACCCAAGCCGACGTGTTTTACGTGTGGGAGAACAGGGCATTTGGCCAGGTTTTGCACCTCTAGGCCTTCTTACTACACACGCCCAGCCACAGTCTCCAACCTGCGATGTTCGCCACGGAATAATCGATCCCCCATAGCGATAAAGAACGAACCACGCGTTTTTCTCCCGGATACTTCCAAACCCCCACCACGCCGGCCAACCCTGGGAAACTCAAAAAACTAAAACCTGACCATCCGACGCAGACATCTCCCTCGGCTAGTGTCGAGTGGACGGATTGGCTCAGGTTAGTACGTCTGTTCCATGAAACTTACCATCTACAAGCGATTAACATCAAAAACGACTTCGACCATCGACCCTTTCTTTATTTCAAGCTACGAGGACTCACCTTTCGGGCACTACTTGACACCGGGGCCGCAACTAATATTCTTGGAGGAACCTTGTACATGAAATTCATACAAGCCGGGTTTGAGTTGGGACCTGACAAAACGAAAATACAGACGGCCGACAGAAGTGCTTACACATCAATTGGGGCCATCCGCCTTCCCATACGGTATAATAACCAATGCACTCTTGTGACCTTTACTGTCATACCCACCCTTGAGGAAGGTTTTATTCTGAAGGATTCTGGCTTAGTCCCCATGCTGTTTCCCAAAGCCGTTGTGCCAGAGATAGATCAACCGGCCCTCCTCTGTCCTCTGTACAATCTACAGATGGACGCTGGATGTTTGATCTCCGCGGAAAGTCTCTCTCCCACGCAGCTTTCTCGGCTTGAAGAAGTAAAATCATTATATAATACCATCGCCTTTGAAAACGTAGGATTGGGCAGAACTCCTCTAGTTTCACATGTCATCAACACTGGAGACCATGAACCAATCAAACAGCGGACCTATCCCCAGTCCCATGTCCGCAAACAGCAAATGATAGAGGAACTAGATCGAATGATCAAACTAGGCGTGGTGGAACCGGCTCACAGCCCATGGATGAATAATGCATTCATCGTGCCTAAGCGTGACGGCACACCGCGTTTTGTACTAGATCCTCGCAAGCTCAACTCTATAACGGTGGGAGACAGTTATAAAATTCCTAATATTAATCGAATTTTAGACAACCTACGTGACACTCGATTCCTGAGCGCTCTAGATCTCAGTCATGGGTTTTGGCAGATGCCATTAGCTCCCGAGTCACGCCCAAAAACTGCCTTCTTTGTAGAGGGGCGCGGCCAGTACCAGTACACTGTTACTCCGTTTGGCTTGAAGAATATACCAAGCCAGCTCCAGAGGCTCATGGATTCATTATTTAATGACCTAGGAGATCACGTCTTCGTGTACCTTGATGACATTTTAATATGCAACAACGACTTTGAGTCCCATATGAAAAACTTAGAAATTGTGTGCCAACGACTTCGAGATGCCGACTTAACCGTCAAGCTGAGTAAGACCACATTTTGCAAGGATTCATTGAAGTACCTGGGACACGTCATAGATCGACACGGTTTGCGGACTGACCCGGAAAAGATCGAGATCATGAGCAACTTTCCGCGTCCCTCCTCAGTTAAGCAAGTTAAGAGCTTCTTGGGACTTTGCTCATACTATCGGAGATTTATAAAAGATTTCTCCAAAATTGCTGCTCCCCTTTGCAGACTGACAAGCATCAAGCTGAAGCGCTCCACCTTTCAGTGGAACGAAGAGGCGGAACTGTCTTTTATAGCCCTTAAAAAGGTCATGACGACGGCTCCCATATTAAAGCCTCCTATATATGAGATTCCCTACATCCTCACGTGCGAAGCCAGTGCTTATGCTATTGGTAGCTTTCTCTCGCAAAAAATGCCCGACAATATGGAACACGTAATTGCTTATTATTCTAGGAAACTCACAGCACCCGAACAAAGCTACTCGACCACGGAAAGAGAACTCCTCGCTATTGTGGACTCGGTCCACCACTTTCGGAGTTATATTGACGGGACACATTTCACCATCCAAAGTGACCATGGTTGTCTTAAATACCTCAATAACCTCTCGTCTCCTAGTGGAAGATTGGCCAGATGGGCCTGCCGTTTGTCACAATATTCGTTTGATTTCGTTTACAAGAAAGGATCGGAAAACAACCTTGCGGACGGTCTTAGCAGATTAGAAATCTCGGCCCTGTCGTACCACAGAACTTTCACTAAAATTGAAGACCCTTGGTACTCTGAAACCCTGGACAAGTGCAAGAACAACCCAAATTCTGTTCCGAATTTTACAATTAAGGACAACCAACTATGTCGCTATACTAAAGATACCCAAAACCCTGACTCGCTCCTCCTTGACTACGTTTGGAAAGTTGTGGTCCCTCGTAATGAGGTCCGTTCCATAACTATCGACTTCCATGAAAACTTCTGCCATCCTGGACCTTTTAAAACCTATGATTTTCTACGTAAGCACTACTACTGGCCAGGAATGTTCGCTTCAATAAAGAGGATTCTTTCCCATTGCGATATTTGTAAAGCCTACAAGAACAACAATCAGGCTCCTCTCGGACTCATGTCAGTTCCAAAGCGTGTAAACAGACCCATGCAATCATTGAGTATGGACCTCATTGGTCCACTTCCTCTCTCCAAAAATAGAAATATGCATATACTCACTGTGGTAGATAATTTCTCCAAGTTCGTCTGGGCTTTCCCTTTACGAAAGGCAAACTCTAAGGCCATAATCACCCTCCTTCTAGAGAGAATTTTTCTGCCTTACTCGGTACACCGTACGCTCGTGACCGATAACGGTAAACAGTTTATCTCTAAGGAGTTCAAAGCCTTTTGTGAGTCACAAGGAATAAATGACCTGTTTCTCAACCCCTTCTATCACCCTCAGAACAATACCAGCGAAAGATATAACTCCTCCATCATTACTGCTATTTCAATCCTAGTAGGAGATAATCAGCGAGAATGGTGCACCCACCTGAGCAAAATATGCTCCTGTTTAAATAACACGATAAACGCTTCCACAGGCTTCTCACCTTTCTTCCTTCTACACGGCTTTGAAGGGTACCCTCATGCCTCTTTCCATCAAAAGCCCCGGGAAACCACTGGAGACGATGCACCGTCTCAGGACCCAGCGCAGGCGTATGGTAATAGTCTCTCGAGATTGGAGTCGATTTACGATCAAGTAACTTCAGCACTACTAAAAGCTTTCCAGCAGAACGCTCAGCGATACAACCTGCGAAGAAAATCACGAATCCTCTCGGAAGGACAAGTGGTATGGAGGCGTTCCTTCACACAGTCTGACGCCGCCAAAGGCATCTCAAGCAAACTGTGCCCCCGCTTCATCAAGAGCGTGGTTTCCAAAAAAATTTCTGATGTAGTGTATCAGTTGTCCGACTTAAACGGAAAGGTAATCGGCAAATACCACATCAAGGACATAGTTAAGTTTGACTAGAACATTGTTTCCAGTTTTAGCAACAAAAACTGGTGGCGCTCATTTCATATATTTCTATCATGTACCCACTGTATATCATAGGTGTATTCTTCACATTCCATGCTATGCCCAAAACTCGCCTTTTGTTTCGCAACTGTTAGGCGTCAAAAAAAAATTTTTTTTTTTCCTTTCTTTATCGTCGCTGTATACTTGTCAGACGTTAAACGACTCAAGCCTAAGCTCGAGCTTTAAAGCTCCAAATTATTAGCTAAAATACCTCTTAATTCCGCCCTACCAATTCGCTGCTGTACACCTGTTCAGCAAATTTACCCGCATACTTCTGTTTCACTTCTTATTCAACCACTTTTATTTTTTATAAATACCATCGACTGTTAAAAAACCATACCACTTTTATCATGGTACATTATTTTCCCTGTTGTTGGGCAGAGGGGGCTGTATGCAAGCCAAATTTTTTTTATGTACGAATCTCGAAGTATGTTAGTTACTTGGTGGCCACCAAAGAAAAAGATGATGAATGCCCGGATTAGGTATGTTATGTATGTCACCCTCTCTGTAACCAACCGCAGTGTGCCCATTCCTCATGCTTGTTTTTAGAGTCGCCTTAGTCAATTGAACTATACCATACCCCGATATCGCATTGTCCGTCATTAACTTACTGGATTGACAATGGTTTCCCTATTTAAGTTCTATCACGACCTTCTCGGTCGTTCATGCTTATATTTATTTACGTGCTCATCTATCCTTGTGTGCAAATGATGCATGTATTCTCTTGTATCTTGTTTTCAATATGACATATCTTGTCCACGGTTTGCCTAACACTGAGTAGAATATTGGATTGTCTCCTCAATCAGGCCAACTTTTATTTTTATTTTCATGTCACCCCTGACATCTATCCTTGCGAGTAGAATATTGGATTGTCTACTCAATGAGGCCAATTTTTATTTTATTTTTCATGTCATCCTTGTTGACTTTCTGTGCGAGTAGAATAACAGATTGTCTCCTCAATCAGGTCAACTCCATTACCTTTTCCTTCCCTTATCCTTCCCCAAACCGGTGTGCGGCCTTAACCTGATCGAGTAATCTCCTCTTCCAGCTGCTCACACCAGGTTAACTTCCCTTTTTATTTTGTGCATTCATACCTATGTTTAAATGTTTAAATTTAATCATTTCGAGTAGGATACTAGATTGCCTACTTACACCTATATTAAATTTGTATGAATATCATGTTGTATTGCCTATACCGTGAAAGGAGGGATCCTTTACAATATCTAACCATGAAAGGGGAGACCCTCAAAATATCCAACGCGATAGGAGCCATCCTTAAAAAATGAGTTAGATCACAATTGATTATGCGCGAGAGGGCTTGCCACCCTTAGAATGTTGGCCTTTTGTGTGTGTTCGCGTACTATTGTAATTGTCTGAACGATTGGTTTTGGATACCGTGAAAGGAGGGATCCTCTACAATATCTAACCATGAAAGGGGAGACCCTCAGAATATCCAACGCGATAGGAGCCATCCTTACAAAATGAGTTAGTTCAGAAGTGCTGACTGCATTTGCAAGATAATTTTTCTTGCCAAGTCAGTGCATCGGTTTGACAACTGAGTTGTATGCTTGTACACATGCGACGTGAAAGGGGATACCCTAGACAACATATGACCCGGATTGTGACCTCTCTGTGGTCGGATGACCACCAGTTGAGACACTGAAGGACTTGCAACCATTATTAGAATAGCTATTATCCAGGGAGGTCCTTGCCGTCTGCAAGCCAACCTAGCCCTCTTTATCCGGGAAGATGGGACGCTACTAGCCCCCATACCTCTAAATGCTTCGATTATTTTAGATTTTCTTGCTTGGCCTCAGGAAAACTACAACAAATTTTGACCGTTTGTCTTATGTACGTTGTCTCTTCACGTGCTTCTACCCGCGGTTGAGTCTTTTTCTTTTTTTTTACTTTTTTTTCTTTTACATTTCCTAAGAAAGGATGGAGTGTAACGACATGCCTATCGTTCCATTAGCAGCCTGCGCCCTTCCCTAACCGTCTTTCTTTCACCACCAATTCCCCTTATATTAAAAAATCAAATAGCGTGCCTTTCATATGAAACCTAATTTAGTATCTAAATTTTAATGTTCGAAATTGCCCCCAACGCGAGTTTGAAACTTTCTCGCCTAAGTAAACGCAACCGCTTTAAGAACAAAACGCTCCGTTTGTCTATTTGTTTTAGCCTTCAACCCTCAAAAAAGTCATTCCCGCCAATATAATTATCAAAAAATTCTAGTTCTGCCTTTAAATTCTTTCTATTTTTCAATCCAAATTTTTACAACATCCACTTAATTATTACTTACGACGACTCCACTTAAAAAAAAACAACGTTTATATTAAATATAATATTTCTGCCGCGCGAAAAAGTAGAATACAAGCCGCTTTTGTCTGTGTTTTTACAACCCCCAGCACGTTTTTTGCTGGTTCTCTCGGGCGTCAGGCGGGTCTCTTTCGGTGCGTTAAAAAGTAATGGCAGAATTACCGGACTAGTATTATTAACATCTCCTAGTGTGGAGTAATATAAGAAACGGCACGGAAATAGTTATTATTGTAGTTCAGTGTGTGTTTTCACAACCAAGGACACTGTGTTCATAAACCGTTTGTTCCCTGGCTTCAATACCTACACCGACATCGCTTTCGACTAGCCATCCCCGGGACGATAGGCCGCTTACAAGGCTTACGTCAGCGACTTGCCGATTCATCTTCGATGCTCTGTCGGCTTATGTTAAAGGTAAACTATTTGTACCCCAGCATTCTACCCTGACTACTGACAAGGCTCTCCTTTCTTCCTCCTGCTACTGGTTGCATGTATATTTGCGACCAGCATCTCCAAGGTTTTGCGCCCCCGCGCGAAACCTACCCCGGCTAATTTTTACGCTAAATCCATGTTTAGTGTAAGATTCTGTACTTCGTAGTGTTATTTTCTCCAAGTGTCGTGTCACAGTGAATTCGTGCAATTTTAAGTTTAAGCTTGACTGTTCCATCTTCTTTGTATATTCATCGTTATATATATATATTGTGTTCATGCCAAACTTTATTTTGGTATAGAGACATCTGACATTTTTACTTTGGGGTCGATTGATCGATAACCTCTGTATCAGGATTGCAAGGGGGTGTGTTTCCCCGCTAAAAATTTGTGTATATCCCATCTCCCGGACGGCCGTCAGAGGCCGCAAATATTCTATCTCATCTTTTTCTGTGTATATTAATTGTTCATTGTTTATGTGTGTTATTTCTTTTAGCTATTTCAATTCTGTCACCTATGATCGATCGATCGATAATATAAAATTATCTAGTATTAATAAATGTTTCTTACGTTTACCATAAGTCGCTTTTTAAATCGATACCCTTTCCCCGTATGAGAGTGCAGATCTCGTGGACCCACAGAAAACATCGCCCTGAAGTTCAGAGTCCAGCTCTCTGTGCTGCCGTGGCTAAATTAATATAGGTAAGGACGAATATCAGACAAGTTTTTTTTTTAAAGTTAGCTCTGTCAAAGTTTTCATTCATCCAATATTGCAAAAAATATTATGCTTTATTTTGAATGTAGGTTGCTTACTAGTCACCCAGTACATTACTGATTGAAATATTAAATTCGTTATGAAAATAAATTATCGAATGGTTAATGATGGTTTTTATGCGAATCGTGTGTATTTACTAACGTTAAGCAAATACCTGGCAAACCGTAATTAATACATGTAATTGAAAAAAAACCGCTTTGTGAAATTGAAATATTTTTTCGCTTTAACCAACGCATATATATTTGTTCTAGCAGATTTATGAAAAAAATGAGCGGGTGTTTAAATAAAAAAAATATTGATCACTTTACAAATGTTCAATGAAAATTCCCCATTGGTGCTGATATTTGAAAACTGTTTCTGATATATTTTTATCAAAATTAAATAAACGCCATGTTAATTTGTTGTTTTTGTACACTTATAGTCACTTGTTCGAAAATCTTTTTTGCGGTAATGCACCGGAAATTTTTAATCATTTGTTTGTTAAATAGTTCACCTCATTCGGTACAATCATCTCATTCAATAAATCCCAATTATAATAATTTATTCTTCTTCAAAAAAAGCAAAAAAATTTTATGGTGACATTATTAACTTAATTAATGATGTCACCACAAAAATGAAGGGGCCATGGGCTCTGAAACATGTCGATATTTTTCAATAGAAAACTGGTGAAAACTAAGTTTATTTTTATTAATTATATAATAATTTCATTGTCTCTCTGTCCGTTTATCCGTCGGTCTGCGTAACTTTGTTTAACGTCCTAAACTTTTTTTTGTAAATTTTCTTTCCCGGAAATAATTTTTTTCCAAAAAACTTTTTTCGATTTTTTTTTTTAAATTTAATAAATTCATACTTATTCCTTAGGAACCGACATGTGAAAGTACCGTCATTTTAAATGAGTTATAGCTAGATCAATTTTAAAGTATCACGGGATTAAATAACTGACAGAAACTACACATAATCGAGGGTATCAAACGGCTTGAATTATTTTAGAAAGATCTGGAAGTTAGTCAAATACACAAAAATATACCAGAAGTTTCAAGAATTTAGTTCCCTAAAAATTGCGTCTCCCCCGCAAAGTCGAGTTCAGTTTATTTTGAATTATTTTAGAAGCAAAAACCAGCATAGACCTAAGTGAATAGATAAGTAAACTTCCGCGTAAGAATCCGCGCGATGGCCAATGTGCGAATAAAGTGTACATCAGAAGCGAGTTTTGTCACGTGAAATTTTTGTCGTGGATATTTTGTATTTGGACCAAATTTCCGTGGTCCTTTTGTCGTCGGACCAAATTCGTGGATTTTCAGTCGTTTGATCAAATTTTTGTGGACCTTTTGTCGCAAAGAAAATGTTCGTGGAACTTTTGTCGTTCCCAATAAATGTACAAAAATTATAAAAAAATGTTACGAAAGTTTTTCTCTTAAGAATAAGCCAGCACACTAATAATGTCGGTTACTTTTCACCCATTACAAGGTTGTGTCGCACATATAATTTGTATTGTGTTGAGCCTAACATTGATGCTGATATTCTTGCAGATACCTTATCTTCGTTCAAAAACTCAGTCATACACAACATCCATTTTCTTAACGATGACACGAACCTATAGATCCATTAAATCAATCATTCATTAAATACTAATCGCACTACATTCAAACACAAAATATACAATACACATAAATGTACATGTAAAATATAATTAATTGCAAAATACATGTTACTAGAGCGTGCCGAAGACATTTGTAATTGGGATAATGGGCATAGTCTTCACTATAACGTTTATTATCAGAGTATCATGTACCTATTATCCTGTTAGTGTCTCTAATAAATAAAAAAATAAAAAAAGTTACAGGAAGTCTTAAGAAAGATATATGATGCAAGTGTTGACGGCGCCAGAAAGAGAGGGTGACCACGGAAGACGTAGCATGACCATATTAACCAGATACTGGAAGATGGTCCTGTTAGAAGCCTAGAAGAAGTTAGAGCTTGCATGCGAAGATGTATGAATGTAGACGAAGCGAAAGTTGTATGTCAGGACAGAAGAGTATGGCGCTCTATCCTCTCTGCCTACCCCCACGGGGAAACAGCGTGATGGTAAGTTAGTTTTTGTCGTGGATTGTTTGTATTTGGACCAAATTTCCGTGGTCCTTTTGTCGTCGGACCAAATTAGTCGATTTTCAGTCGTTTGATCAATTTTTTGTGGACCTTTTGTCGTTCCCAAAAAATGTAAAAAAAATATAAAAAAATGTTACAGGAAGTCGTGTCCGTAATTTTAGATGGATCGTAGCTTGTATATATAATACTATCGAAAATCATTTCTCTTGTACGTTCATTTAATTTATTTTCTGCCAAAAACAGCGGCGCAAAATTTAAAAATAATGTTTACTTCGATACCGCCGCGGCGGACACAGGGTGCGCAGGGCGCGGGGGTGGGTTCTTGAGCACACCCCTCCCGAACACAGGGTTGTTGTGAACAATTTTCATCCTGACTTTACTGAGCTCCTTGCATTTACCTGCGTCTGACAGGTGCCATAAACCTTCATACAACTCCACTGCAAAATGCACGGAATTTATTCAACTAACGTGATTTATTGTGAAAGCTCCGAGTGCACTTGCCAAATACGGACAACAGCTTCTTTACTGCATCTCTTGTATTTTGAGGAAATGTATTATATTTCAATTCTTATGCTTAACAAGTCAGCGGGCTGCAAGCAAAATTAAGAATGATAATCATTAAATTGGATGAAAAATGTAAACTATGTTATCTCAGCGTGAGTTTAATTAAAATTTTATAGCTATGGCTTGCGAAGACGAAGCTAATATCACGAGATGGATAATAGCTTCGTATCTTAAACGGTCCATATGATTCTGGAATCTACTGGGCTATTCTCGTAGTCTCGAAGTATGGAGAGACTTCTGGAAATACGGAGAGACTTCTAGAAATGTGTTGAACGTTCTAAAGGCATTGCGGAATCAACATGTTTTCTGAAACAGTGGACTAACGCTACACAAAGTAAAATGATGTGGCGGCTACCAGCGTGTGGGTTTCAGCGACAGTAAATCAAGAAAGTACCTACCGGCAAGCGAGAAGTTTTTTAGTGCGAACCTAGCGATTTAAGCAACTTGCATCAGTATGTGAGAAAAGTTATTCAGGAGTGATAATTAGTGAGTATTACGAAAATAAATATTTGAATTTAATAACGGTGCTCCGATTAAATTCGTGTCCAATGACTTTGAGTAATTAATAAAACTTTTATGTCACTGTTTATATATTATATAAAACATTGTTGAAAGTCTCTACAAGGCGTCCACAGGGCTTCGACTTGTCTTTAAGGCTGGCGACAATGTATCGTTCATCGATTCCACTCAAGATTAACCGCACATCTATCACATTTATTTAATGATTATCCTTCTGTATAAAAAAATATTGTTTTCTTAAAACATACTTATAAAAATACTGTAATTTTATATTTTAAAAATATGACTTACTACTTATGAAATTAATTACTGCAAATGCGAAACAGTTAATCATTCTGATTATTCATCTATCATAGCACCATTCACTCACTTAAACTTGTAGTCAAAACTTACATCAAATTCTAAATTAGCAAGAATTGTTTATTTTCTGTCTATATTATGGCTATATATTTTTATGTCATGTATTTCATTATTTAAACGAGTAGATAGGTAAGCCAATCGTTATTAATTTACCGGTGAATGGTATTTATTTTTCAAATATTCCGATGTATTTTACTATTATACGAGAATGGCACGCGACCGAATCAGTAATGGGACGCCGGAGAAATTCCTGTACGATTTCATTTGATTGCTTTGGTAGAAAAACGGGATATTTAGTGTGTTCCGATAAGCCAATACCATAAATAGATATAAAAAGATGAATAAATGTATTTTATATCCAATCGACACAGAAATTTATAGTATTGTACGAATTGTATAACAGAAAATCAGGATAAATCGGTTAATAGGTTGATAAATAAAAATATATTTAGAGAAGGCAGGAAGGTCGTGAAATAAAAGAGCAATAAGTCGTATTGTTGACGTTTAATTCAGGGAGGTAGTTGAAGATACGTGGATAATGTTTCATTACTCCATGGTCAATACAATCGTTGTAGGCAATCTATCAAGGGTTTGTGGTGTATGCGTTGCCAACAGCACATTTCCTTTGTGTAATGTATCTGGATTGACGTCTGTATGAGCGTATGAAAGTGATGGGAGATGCAGAGGAAAAATGGAATTAAAAAAGATGCGCCATTACGTAAGCCATCATGAAAGCACGCACTTGGAGAGCTATTTAGAACCCCTAATTGCACCTCGTTGCGATATACATATTTTCTTAATTCCATAACAGATTGCTTAACTTGTAACTTGGAGTGAGTAACCACCTGTATAGTGGCGATCTTCTGTTTGATGCTTTCAATGCTAAAGCCCGGTCGCCAAGCAGAGAGAATTTCGTACATTGACCCTAAGCTACGTATCCTTGTCGCTCGCGCACAAATATGTTGCTGTCACGCTCGCACAGGCACGGTGTGCGATCGTGACAGCAACGTAATTGTACGCGAGCGACAAGGATACGTAGCGTAGGGTCAACGTACGAAATTCTCTATGTTCGGCCACCAGACTCTATCATTAAATTCATCAACATAATCGCTCAGTTCATTTGAGAGTTGCACACATTGCGTTATCGAGTGCTTATTCATTACATCCGTTCTGCATTTTGAGACACAAAATAGCGTTGTATTATGTATTGGAACAAAAATAAATAAAGCTTGAAGAATGTTCTGGATTTTTACTGAGGATCCCAGACTTCCCAATAAAATATCCTTACTAGACAAACGGAAGGATATCACACATTGCAAATAAACTCTTGTGCTCCCGTGTTTCAGCAGCATAGAGAAATATCGGAAAGGTGAGAATTCTGACTCATAGTTAAAAAATTTAATATTTTGATATTTTTTTTTTATTATTATTATTTTTTTAATTAATAGATAACAATCAGGTCGTTTATGATCATGAAATATAGTGTGAAATCAAAGTACAACATTCCATAACAATTAGGGGACAGAATATACTTTCTACGGTTGAGAAATTAGAATCTAAAGAAATTAAATAAAAGAAGAATAAGACAAGGAAGCATGTAATACAATCTCTGGGCGAAAGGACCCCTGAATAATTAAAAAATTGCAGGTTTTCAGAAGAGCCAAAACACAATTTGGGAATAACATTTGTTAACGAAATATCTCTTAAAGCCAAGGTTTTATTTTTATATAATTTTTGCACCAGTAGTTTTGGTTTTTGCACAAAAACGTTGAACCTTGTTGACTAATGTCACCGTTTCTTGCTGAATTTTTAATCAAATAATTAATCATGTCATTGATCTTTTTAATATAATTTAAATAAAAAAACAACTCTGCATCCTTAAAGGTACAGATTCGCATGCTTATTTTGAGCATGCTCATTAGCATCCTCAAAACTAGCATGCCCTTACAACTGTACATACTTGCTCATTATTAGCATGCTTATTTTAAGCATCTCAGAAAAGAGCATGCTCAAAGTTATCAATCGAAAACACATGCTTATTACTGGCATGCTCTTGTCATAGAATAGAGAGGAACTCTAGTTCGAAATTGAAAGTTTGCAAACTAAAATAGAAAATTCAAGTGAACCAATAAATCAAAACAGTTCCCGGGCTTAATCAAACACACATGCTTATTACTGGCATATTCTTGTCATAGAATAGAGACGCTCTTGTTCAAAATGGAAACTTTGCAAACTGACACAGGAAATTCAAGTGAACCCGCACATTTTTGATATTAGTTTTTATAATTTTTTTTGTAAGATTTGAATCATTCATGTCTTTTAATAATGTTTCATAAACAATATTTCTTTTTATATTATTTTTACACGGCAGTGACCAAGTATTCAACAGACATTCGACAACAACAACAACTATAATAAGTCTCGAAAAGTAATGTTTTGTCATCTCCCCAATGCGCCATATTTGTTTCATCTGTCGCGGACTGAGAAGATCGCATTGATAATCGGTACTAGCCGCGAATGAAATTAGCATGCTCACAAGCAACTCTGTTCACACATGCTCAAAAGATACCCCTTCTCATGGTGAATGACATTAACATGCTCATAAATCAACCGGCCGTTGATTTTTGAGCATGCCACTGTAGCGTGCCAGGCCTGCCTGAACTTCTGGTCCCTCGAGCGTCCCAAACGAGCCAATCACGCTCGAGGGATTAGCGCCCGACCAAAAGCCCGAGACGCCATCGACACTCCTTCCTTGACCGGCGCTCACGACACCACGAAGTAAATCTTGCTCCGACATTCCTCCGCCTTCCGCGCACACTTGCTACACGCCAGGCTGGCTGTACATTTCAGCAGAGATGTACAGTCACACTGCGCATTCGCGAATACACGTACATCAAATACAGCCACCGCATCTGCCACACTGGTGACTCTATCACATTTCAATTTTTCAATTTTTCAATTTTTATTTATTACATAATATGTACATTACAAACATTATGTTCAATGCATACATATTATTAACTTACATCTAAAAATATACATATACACATATACATACACATCCATATACACATATACATAAACACATATGTATACATACATACACATATACATATAAATACATACATACACACACATATACATATTGTGTATTAAAATACTAATTTATTATTAAACAATTATTAAACAATTAGAAGTGACCTGTATAATCTGGTCAAAGGTGTAGGAGAATCCTGCTTCGGAAAACCCCCTCAGACACATGGAATATATCAATATCCAAAGCGATCTTGTTCAGCATAGCTGTAGCTTTTCCAACAGGCATAACCATCGGCAGGTTGGTCCTGTATATTGGAATGTGAAACAATCTATGCTGACGATGTCTAAGGTAATTATCAGGAACATACAAACCAATGCTCTGCATAATTTCAGTATTGTCGATCATACCGCGCAACAATCGATAAAAGTGTGTAATCAAATACACATTCCTTCTAGTCTCTAAACTATTGTAGCCAAGCATACCCTGGAGAAACTCGGTTGGGTAAAGCCAAGGATAATGCCCGTACTCTCTCATGTAGAGATATCTCAGAAACTTCTTTTGGACTTTCTCCACCATAAAAGAGTACTTGCTCTCATGTGGCCCCCAGATCTGCTACACCACTAATGAGTATGCTCATTACTAGCAACTAGAAATAATCAAGGGCTAAAGAAGTTTACTACGCATGCTCACATGCTACTAATAAGCGTGTGTATCAGTACTTTAATTAAACTCGATTTTATTGACCCATTCGGTTGTTTCGCCCACAGAAAAGTTTGAACTCCATAAAGGGGCATCCGTTAACGCATCTTTATGCCGCCGATCGATCTCCTAATTCGATACTTAATAAATAAAGACGGAAAAACATTAATACAATGAATGTAACGCCAAATTGTTCCCGTAATCCAGCGTCATTATTGAGCATCCCTCGCGGAATTTGCTCCCGAGTCCGCGAAGAGATATGGCCACGAGGGGGTGTCAATTAGTTGAGTGATTAATGTGGGGGAGTGGCGGGGAGGCACCGGCCGCCGGGATGAAAGCCTTTATTCCTAATCGCCGCTCTGCAAACATTATTATTTTTGTTTCCACTACACGTGTGCGCACACACACACGCGCGCGCTGGCGTCGGGGAAGTTCGAAATTCACCTTTTCGTGAAATATCTGGTCGTATTTATTGACGAGTAAACTGAGAGTGAAGGAATTGAAGTGCGTCTATTGAAATTCAGGAAATCTGTTGAAAGTGACGTCTCGAAGAATGAAAAACTGCAACTCAGGAATCTACCAGTTAACATGTAGCTCGTGTCCATTACATTATATTGGAAGGAAATCTCGAATTTCAATACTAGTATCAAATAACATACTATGAGTTGTCTTAATAAAAACAATTTTTCCGAATTTGCAAACCACCTCACAGAAAATAATCATAAATTTGACTCAAAAACAGGGGCGAAAAGATTAAATACCAATAACGGTTTGAAATTAAATAATATAGAAAATTTTTACATTAGGGAAGCGGTGAGGAATAAATAATCAAATTAATTTTCCATACAGCCCTTTGTTCAATTTAACTTTCACAAAAGATTTGGTAGCACCCACTTTAGACCCCGCTCCCTCTCATTCTCTCTCCCGCGTAGATTCCTGATTGTTCTGTAGGCTAATTAGTGCATGCTTGTCCTTGACAAGATTAACACGCATGTGATAAATATTGATGAAAAGCTAAAAATTCTATGGTTGTGGTGTATAGTAATGTAGTGTTGGTCCTGACAAAGAGACGAGTATGTCTCGTCACCGGTAGACCTAAAATCTGGTAGTGGTTTATACAAATTTAACTAACACTCTGTGAAAAACTATGATTGTAGGATAGGTGTTCTGTATAGAGTCGAAACATGATTCCTGAGAAGGAAAGAAAACATTACTCGACACCCTCAAGGTGCTGTTGGAGTTAACGGCAAGGCTTGAGATGGAGTTCGTGGTATAAAAGCATGCTACGATTATGTTGAATATTTTTTTCTTTTCGGAGATAAGCTCCCGTAGCAAGTGA